>VZSF01011189.1:517943-533884 GCA_013398295.1 Chionis minor
CAGGAAGCCAAAAAACCCCAAACCTGGGAGGCTTCTGCTGCAATCATTTCATGAAACTCCATATGCACCAGCATCGTCCCCGCTGCCAGTCGCCTCCAGCCTGACCGCGGCCATTGAGTGGAGACCGCGAGGCCACGCTATCTCTTTCGCTGTGTGACAGGTTAATTCTACAATCCATTATTTTCATGGGCAATAAATTTCACAAGGAAGCTCGTTTCTTGGTAACACGCTGAAATATTTCTACTCGCTTTTTGCCTTCACCTAAATGGTACGGCTGCTGTGCGTCAAGTGCTGATAAACCCCCCATCCTCACCTCGGGCCGTACCAGGGCTTATAAACATTTCTGACAAAATTTCTTAAACACAACTGTTGTGGCCTATTTTTAGAAGGCAAGGCTTCGCCAGAAGCTATTTTACAACTCTATTAAGTGCTAGACTCTGAATAACAGACCTGAGTAGTTGTGAACGTTTTACTGAAACGGCATATATAGCACTGTAGGGCTTGGGAGCAATTAGGATGTATAAATCCAGCGTGGCAAAGGAGGGAAAAAATCAAGATTATGTTAATGCCTTGGCAATCCCACTTTATACAGCAACCCATGTGTTAAGAGCATTTTGTCCATAAGATTTTTAAGGTGAGAACATGTGTTTGGCAAAACCATTTTTCCTTCAACTTACTCAGGTAGAACATGCGTCATCTAGAGGTTGATTGTGATCTTAAAGCTGCTCTGTATAGAGGCATTTAATTCACAGTTTAAATGTCAATAGACTTATGAGACGTTTATTTAAATCTTATGAGAGAAAGAATTTTCCTAGGTTAAAATTCAGCTCAATGTGTTGAAGACATGAGCTGTCAAGACCTTACTTTTGAAGTCCCATATCTTTGTGCTACTTATTAACCCATTGCTTCCCAAGTCATTTATTAAAAACAAAGTGGTTTGGATGCTTTGTTGCTGTGCAGCTTTGAGAAAGATCAGCAAGCTTTGTATGAACGATGATGTACTGAAGATCTCCAACCACATCTCCTTCATGTTCTTGAATGCAACCTAATGTGGCCAAGTACAGCCTGATGTCCTTTCTTGGGCATTTTTCAAGTGAAGCAAATGCTTATCGTAATCAGCTAAACCATTTGCCCAGACTGAAAAAAAAAAAAAAAAAGGCAAGATTCACATAGGGTGATTCAGACTGATAATTAGGTGACAGAAATACTGGTGTTGACATAATAACAGTGCTTCTAAAACAAATATAATTACTCTGTCTCATGCAGTATTAACTGAAAATCAGAGCTGCGCAAACAGCAATCCAGCATGTGAATAACAGGAGGAAAGAGCATTTCTTACAGAAACATGTGAACTGGAGAGTGAAGTGATTTGTCTAATTACTTTGTCCACCTCTCTAGTAGTATAGATTGATCCCTTTGTATTCTGTGTATTTGATTTTTAATTCTATACCATGCACAGAGCTATTCCACTTCAAAACTGAGCACTTAAAGGGATTAGTGTTTGTTGATTGCTTTCATGAGATAATATAGCCTTGTTCTCCTCTATGCTCTTTACCCGTAATCTTTTATTTCCAAGGAGAAAATTCTGATTAGCCTTATGTTTTGAATAGCAGAATTATTTCCTGGAGTGTGACAATTGTGTAATCATTCAAATAAGCCAGTAAACAAGCCAGGACAAATTTATCCCCAGCATAACAATTCTGATTCAATTGAAATAAAAACAGTCATAAATTCAATCCCCAATAACAGAGTAGAATGCCCTTGGGGGTTCAATGAGTGAAACCTCTCAGGCCGGAAATACCTGTTCTGGTTTCTTAACCAGATTAATGCATCAGCCTTGCAGAATATGCTGTGTGTTAAGATACAGCGATGTGGACAGAGACCAATGAAACCAGTTCCCGAGCAAGCTGAAATTGCTCTAGCGAATACAAAGCAGAATTAACGTTGTAGGCATCTGGGCTTGGAACTAAATTATGAAAGGTAGATTTCTAACAACTTTTTTCAGAGATGAACTGAACCTCTAAGGCTTTTTAATTAAAATGGAGAAGATGCCTGTGGCCTTTTAGAGAGACACGTGGAGGGGTTGTAGGGCATCAAAGTCTGAAGAAGCAGTGATGATACAATTTCTCTTACTCAGTGGTTTATGCAACCACAAACTCATGGCCAGCATGGCTTTAATTTATTGCATAGTTAGAAGACCAAGAATGCACAACATGCCCCAGAGCACTCCTGCACCGCCATTGAGATGAAGACTTTGTGGCCGTACCTGGAATACTGCCCAGCATTAACTGCTACTTTCTTCAAAGAACTCTGAAAAATGTGACAGGGACTTCACATTTTTCTAAGGGGAAAGGGACTTAGAAGAATTATTTGAAGCCCGGGGAACCTAATAACAGAAAAACTTCAAATTATTTTGTTTATTGAGGAGAAAGCTCAGAGTTGATTCGATCGAAGTGTCTATTTAGGAGTTTTCTAATAGTCAAAGCTGATGGAAAAGGAAGATTCTGCAGCTGGAAGCTCAGCCAAATAAAACCAGAACAGAAATAAGGACCATGTTTTTCACACTGGGCATAATTGACTCCTGGAATGATCTACTCAGGGAGCAGGTGTTTTCCCCGTCATTTTAAGTCTATCTGGAGCAGGTATGAGTTTTGCACATTAGTGTTTGGAAAGCGATACACCGAGACCTGCCGAAAAGCATTACTGCAGCTTGTCTAAACACTGAAACTGCCAGCTTGCCCAGATGCAGCAAGAAGAGCTTGTGATTCAGTGGGAACTACCTGCTGCCGCCTGCCAACACTCACACCAGTAGGCCAGGTAGAAGCTATTGCAAATCTTCCCATGGCTGACACACTGTCAGGGAGCTGAGAGGAGGAAGAAGACGTGAAGTCCCTTAGATCTAATGGTCCCAGTGCTCTGCCACAGGACCAAGCAGGGTCCTGAACGCTCTAACAGCCAGCCTCAGCAGCCCATTTTGACTCCCCTCCTCCCATCACAGGAGTTCACCCTCCCGACTAGCACATGACGTGACCCTTCAGAACTGCACCGCAGTTGCCTGCATACCTTACCCGGCCTGGGAGTCACGCTCTAACAAGCCCTCTCAGCGTGAGCCTGAAGTGAAAGAATCCCCCTGCATGTTCCTCAGACATTGAGAGGATGTCCTGTGAACATCTGGTGGGACAAAAAGGCAATGTGTGGAAAGGGTGGATGGGGGAGAGGGTTGCTTTGAGTATGTGGTAGTGCGCTTCATTGCTGTCGGGTGTGCCGTAATAAGGTGGAGAACGTCCATAGCTGCAGTAGTGGTCAGATGTGTTAACACTGTCTACCCGCACCTGAGTGACTGTCGCATGAAGCATAGGCACTCAGAAGCAAAGGCAAGAACCTGGAAAGAAAAGGTCAGGAGGGCAGAAGACTTTCTGAAGGGATCTCCTGACAGGTATGAGACATGAAAGGTTGCTTCAATATCTCTCCTGAGCTCAGAAAGGATGGAGGGTGCTTAAAACACTCCAGTGAGGCTGTGATTAGTTCTTGGCATTACACAGGTCCACCCAGAGCTGAACAACAGTGTCAGCGGAGCTGCGGGACTCAGCCAGAGCAGCTCACAGTCCTAGGACAATGCCAGGGAAACTAGCACAGCACCACAGCAGAGCAAGCCACAAGTGTAAGAAAGAAAGAAGTCAGTTGTGTTGTATAAAATTTTCTAATTAAAATTTCAGTGCAAAGCAGATATACAACAAAACCATTAACATTTGTTGAGACTATAAATATGATTAAGTGTATGACACCATATTAATAATGGGCTGTACTGCTTGTATACTCTACATAATATAATTTATGTCGGGGGACAACGGCACTGAAATTCTCGTTAAAAGAAGGTTACAATGGAACCAAGTATTAGTCAGAAGCTTCCAAAAAAGACCACTGTATTTACAATCTTCCTGTGTAAATTCAATGACCAGTCACCTCTCCTGCCCTGTACTTTCAATCTGTGACAGATGAAATCATTTACATCGCTTATTTTCAGAACTTCAGCTTTTAAGATCTTCTTTTCTTTTAGATGTTGATAATAATTCACTGTAGCTAAGATCCTGATGCCTGTGATAAAAAATGTTCTTCCATATTTTATGCTGCCAAAAGTGTCTGTTAGTAAGAGACTTGAATCATATTGCCCATTTCGTTTTTCTGAGGAAAATAAATGTTCTAAGCTCATTTCTCATTATAATTATTTTGTTAATTGTTTTCTTAGGAAACTCTTCTTCCTCAGAACACAGACGGGATTCATTCCCCTTTCAGCATTCACAGGATGCACATATCAGTGTCCCAAAATGCCAAAATAATTATGTCAGGCAGCGGTGGACTTTTCTAAAGTCAATCAATGTATTTATCTATTTATCCAACTTCAGCAAAGACTTTCATATATTATATTCTGTGCCCTGAGTCAAGCTTGCTCGGTGCTATCAAATCATTAGGAAGGAGGCTTTCACCATGCAGAATGAACTGCCTGGCGTGGGTGCATGGGAGACAGTCAAGAGCAGGCTGGGTGATCTTCAGATGGGTCCAGTGCCTCAAAACCAAAATCTTAGCACAGAGGCCACCAGTCTGGAGGAGATGCCATGGGCTGGTTTGACCAGAAGTCAGCCCCCAGCCTCCGTGTGGAGCCTACATCCACCCAGAAGGAAAGGCGGCTTAATTACTCGGAAGTGCACAAGGTCAGGTTGGATGGGGCTTTGAGAAAGCTTATCTAATGAAAGATGTCCCTGACCATTACAAGGTGGTTGGACTAGATGATCTTCAAAGGTCCTTTCCAACCCAAACCATTCTATGATTCTATAATACCATAGCTTACTATGGGAAGGGACAGTTTTACTCTGCCTGTTTTCTGTATGTGTCGTTCTTTTATAACTCCCTGTGTGTGTGTTTACATACAACATAATTTTACCTCTCTGTGAAGATTCCCACTGTGATTTCAACTTTTTTCTTGTCATAAGCCTCTAAACTGGACTCAGCAACATAAGCTGAAAGATATATTTATTTTATGTTATATTTAATATGTCCAACTTAAAATCAAAGGCCTAAATATTGCCAACAGAGGCAGCTAAAGACACTCAAAAGGGCTCTGCAAATTCTGGTCTGACCAAGGTCGGTGGCAGTGGCCTTGGTGTGCGCCTGAGTTAGTCCAGCTGCTGCCTGTGTGTTTTGAGTTCTGCCTCGGGCACTCCGTGCTCTGGCCAAGCTGCCTCCCCGTGCCTGTGCCCCCCACAGCCTGCCGCCCCTTGGGACCCTCTGCAAGTGGAGCAGTCAGACGTCTGTGATCGGTTACCTGGGGTCACCAGCCAGGAGGGATATCGGGAGAGAGGGGCCCAGCCAGACCTCTGGAGGTGCACTTGGGAGGCAGGCTGGAGGCTCACTGCCATCACATAACCCAGATGCGTCTTTCCTCATCCTGACTGGTGCCCTCCAACGTGAACAAGTAGGGTTTCACACCTCAGTACAAANATGTATTTATCTATTTATCCAACTTCAGCAAAGACTTTCATATATTATATTCTGTGCCCTGAGTCAAGCTTGCTCGGTGCTATCAAATCATTAGGAAGGAGGCTTTCACCATGCAGAATGAACTGCCTGGCGTGGGTGCATGGGAGACAGTCAAGAGCAGGCTGGGTGATCTTCAGATGGGTCCAGTGCCTCAAAACCAAAATCTTAGCACAGAGGCCACCAGTCTGGAGGAGATGCCATGGGCTGGTTTGACCAGAAGTCAGCCCCCAGCCTCCGTGTGGAGCCTACATCCACCCAGAAGGAAAGGCGGCTTAATTACTCGGAAGTGCACAAGGTCAGGTTGGATGGGG
Organism: Chionis minor; assembly: GCA_013398295.1. Classification (NCBI taxonomy): domain Eukaryota; kingdom Metazoa; phylum Chordata; class Aves; order Charadriiformes; family Chionidae; genus Chionis; species Chionis minor. The sequence goes on from VZSF01011189.1 coordinate 523,790, forward strand.
CTTTGAGAAAGCTTATCTAATGAAAGATGTCCCTGACCATTACAAGGTGGTTGGACTAGATGATCTTCAAAGGTCCTTTCCAACCCAAACCATTCTATGATTCTATAATACCATAGCTTACTATGGGAAGGGACAGTTTTACTCTGCCTGTTTTCTGTATGTGTCGTTCTTTTATAACTCCCTGTGTGTGTGTTTACATACAACATAATTTTACCTCTCTGTGAAGATTCCCACTGTGATTTCAACTTTTTTCTTGTCATAAGCCTCTAAACTGGACTCAGCAACATAAGCTGAAAGATATATTTATTTTATGTTATATTTAATATGTCCAACTTAAAATCAAAGGCCTAAATATTGCCAACAGAGGCAGCTAAAGACACTCAAAAGGGCTCTGCAAATTCTGGTCTGACCAAGGTCGGTGGCAGTGGCCTTGGTGTGCGCCTGAGTTAGTCCAGCTGCTGCCTGTGTGTTTTGAGTTCTGCCTCGGGCACTCCGTGCTCTGGCCAAGCTGCCTCCCCGTGCCTGTGCCCCCCACAGCCTGCCGCCCCTTGGGACCCTCTGCAAGTGGAGCAGTCAGACGTCTGTGATCGGTTACCTGGGGTCACCAGCCAGGAGGGATATCGGGAGAGAGGGGCCCAGCCAGACCTCTGGAGGTGCACTTGGGAGGCAGGCTGGAGGCTCACTGCCATCACATAACCCAGATGCGTCTTTCCTCATCCTGACTGGTGCCCTCCAACGTGAACAAGTAGGGTTTCACACCTCAGTACAAAGGCAAGGTCTATTAAACACCCATTTTCATGATACAAGATATCTAATAAGCTTACTTAGACAATTTAAAGAAATGGGTTTCCAAATTCCCAGCTAATCTGTCTGAGACAGGGACCATTACCTAAAATGCTGAGGCCTGCATAAATCACTTCGGTTTAAAACAAACATTTGATATACTGTCAATTCAGGCTTTAAAATCTGCAAGTTATTTCAGCCAGGTTACTGTGGAAATAATTACAAGGAAATTTCTTTGGAGGACAGCTATGTTTTCTAATAGGGGAGCATTTGCCTGGGTTTTATTTTTTCAATGTACAAAATTTCACAGGCTGGGCAAATTGAGCCAAGAAGAGACAATCCAAGGACAAGCTAAGTCTGTTAGGAACTCCAGCACAAAAACATGCTACCGAAATGAACTCAGAGAAATCTCTTCTTACTGGAGAATATCGGTGTTTCATGAAGTGCTCCCAAATCCAGTGTGCTTTTAGGACAACTTTTTAGTTTCTTGGAAACAAACCCCATTTCATTCTGCTGAAAAGCACATAAGTAAGTAAATAAATAAAAATTATTCAATAATTAAATCATCCTATCTTTGCAGTGCTACATTATCCTGCTGTTATCAGATTAAGACTGTTTTTTCTCATAACTAATCAGATGGAGGGATTAAAACCTGCATATGCCAGTGAAACGCAAGACAGCCAGAGGGAGAAAAGCCAATTTGATAGGACAAATGGCCTAGGAGATAGTGACATGCAGTGCCTTACTGTGGCTGGGCAGAAGAGTGGCGACTTTGTCATGAAAACGGATTGGCAGAAATATATCAGCAATGGCAATTTGACAGCCCGCAAGATCTGCTTTTCTTGCCTCCAGCTCTCCAGGACACAGGTTTTCCAGGAGGTTTTGTATGAGGGCGCACCCAGGTTACTCAGATGATGAACTTCATGATGAACTGTCACAACTTGGAGCAGTTATGATATATTCTGTCTACAAGAGCGCTCCCAAACATGGCCATACATTTTAGTGACTGCTGCACTAACTTAATGAGTGCCTTCCCCAATTCCAAACAATTTAAAGCATTGCTATGATAGGCACCTATTGAAATGCACATGCTGAAACCACCCCCCCTATTCAGTTCTCACATGAGAGTAATGCCCAGTGGTGCCTTTTCTTTTCTTCATGGTTTGTGGCGCTTGGCGCAGTTCTGTATCCCTGGAAAAAGAACAACAACTGTGCAAGTGGCATATGTATTCAAAGAAGCCGCTACCGTCAGTTTCTGAATCACAGAGGATCAATATTAATTACATTTCATCACTTTGACACCGTACTGTGGGGAAAAAGAAGCTAAAAATAGCTCTGTTTCCCCTGTTTATGTTCTTCCTCCTTCTCAGTCTTTTCATTCCATTTCTCCTCTTTAAGCTCCAATTGTTTACATGGCTGTGAGGCATCACTAGCTGAGAGGCATCCCAAACCACGTTAAAAAGAAAAATTGCCTTTATGTGGCTTTCAGAAGTCTTTGATCCTCAACTAATCTGAGTGGGGTTCTGACCTCCCTGCATCCCTGGAGCAGGGCAAAGGCACCCAGGAACAGCCTCATTACCAGCTATATATCCAAATTGTCGGGATTTTCCCATCATGCTCTCCGGTCCCTTTCCCCTCTGTCCAGCTCCTTTGTTATGCATCCTCTTTCTTACATTAGTTTGCAGAGCTGCTTTTTTCCCTTTGTCCTTTCAATGTTTTTTTTTTTCCTTCTCCTTCAGTTTGACCTTCTTTCTCTCATTCAACATGCTTTTTATTATACACACGTGGTCATTCACCGCAAATTGCAGAAATCCAATGTTTAGCACTGGAAGTCTTTCACCAATTTCTCTAAGGTTTCTCATGCATTCAGCCTGAAGAACTGCTTTCAGAATCATAAAGAAATGCTTTAACTTTTTTTTTTTTTGCATTAACTTCTTATTTTTCTCATTTCTTCTGAACTTTTCTTCATAGGTAGTTCCTTCATCCTGTGCATCTACAATCTAGCCTTTAAAAATAGCTTCTTATTGAGCTCTCAGACTTTTTAATGAGGTGGGCTGCATTTTAAGTTAGTACTTTTCACCTTTCAGTTTTCAAATCACAATTTGTAAAACCGTGATCACTACTTCCTTACACAGTGTTGTCAGTGAGGTAGTCTTAGCATTTTCAGGACTCTTGCATGAGAAGCCATTTTCTTTAAAACTGTTACTCATACTCTGTTTTCTTGGTCTTCCCCTCTCACCACTCACAACTGAGTGGCTGCCACTGCCATCACTATTTGCTTCCCACAGTAGGTCTGATACTGTGTCTTAGAGCAGATTTGGTTTCTAGAACATTACTTCACATGCTTACAGTTCTTCACATAAGCATAGAATCATAGAATCATAGAATGGTTTGGGTCAGAAGGGATCTCAAAGATCATCTAGTTCCAACCCCCCTGCCATGACCAGGGACACTTTCCACTAGATCAAGTTGGTCAAAGCCCCATCCAGCTTTGAACACTTGGCCTTGAACACTTCCAGGGAGGAAGCCTCCGCAACTTCTCTGGGCAACCTGTTTCAGTGTCTTACCACTCTCAGAGTAAAGATTTCTTCCTAATATCTAATCTAAGTCTACATTCTTTCAGTTTAAAACCATTGCCCCTCGTCCTATCACTACACTCCCCGATAAAGAGCCCCTCCCAATCTTTCCTGTAGGCCCCCTTTAAGTACTGGAAGACTTTAAGGTCAATCTGGAGCCTTCTCTTCTCAAGGCTGAACAACCCCAACTGTCTCAGCCCTTCTTCATAGGAGGGGTGCTCCAGCTCTCTGATCATCTTTGTGGACCACCCCAACAAGTCCATGTCCTTCTTATGTTGGAGGCCCCAGAGCTGGACACAGAACTCCAGGTGGGGTCTCACAGAATGGAGCTGAGGGGTAGAATCACCTCCCTTGACCTTCTGACCACGCTTCTTTTGATGCAGCCCAGGATACAGTTGGCCTTCTGGCCTACAAGCGCACATTGCTGACTCATATTTAATTTTTCACCCACCAGGCCTTTGATATTATCAAAGGTAAGTGAATTTGCGCTGCTTAAGTAAGAGGAATTTTTGGGTGCATAATCAGTAAGACAGACTTTAACATTAACTCTTGATTTCAAATGCCCTTTCAAGAAAAACTTATGAAGCTGAAAGCGTATCTCTTTTTTTTCATTTATATCAACAGACCTAGTATAGGCTAATTCCTTTCCTCAACAAATCTAATATAGACTAATTCCTCTCTCCACAGACCTCAACTCTTACACACTTAAAGCATCACAGCTGCTGCAGTGCTATTGCTTCAGCCCCATGGAGAACAGAGAACATGGACAGAAGAAGCAATGGTGTAGAGAAGAGTTACACAAGTGTATGTAATATCCAAATACAGTCTAGTATTAATGGTGAATTGTCTTTGCCTGGGGCTGTGGTGATATCTAGCTACGATTGTAAACTTACTTCTCCTACTCCTCAAATTCATACAGTTTCTGTAAGAACACTGCTTTTGTTTCATTCATCTAATCTAGTTCAACTTTTAGGGAGGAAAAGAAGCATGGTAATGGAGACTTTATCCTTTTTTTGATTCTGTTGTATGTGCTACATGTCCCTTTCACCCCTAGCAGCAGCAAAAACAAAGTCAAACTTGTGCGGATACCACATCAGTGCTGGGCAACAGGCTGAATCCTAGGTCCAGCCTCTCACTGGCCTCCAGCAATAGGGACTTGTAAGAACTGCTGATGAATCTTTACTGGAGAGTGGAGGGAGAAAAGGAAAACGAGGTAAGCTGCTGGAAGGATGCTTGTCATCTGTCCTCCAGGCTTTCTTCTTGGGCATAGATTACCCTTTTCACAATGCATGCAGCATGCACTCTTCTAAGAAAGCTGTGGCCAAGGTTTGGCATAGTTGTGATGGAGTTTGATGATGACACAATGCAGCTGAAAAGGTGTGAGGCCTCAGCGTGGATTTTGGCTACATAAGGACCTGCCAGGTTGAAGCAGAAAATTCCACAAGGTAAATGCTGAAAGGGAATTCTCTTTCTTCAGAGATCTTTTATTGTATATCTGAATAACTGCTCATATTGCCTATGCAGACTTCATAGGTTGCTCATACTGAGTGAATGTCTGTTTCAAAAAGCAAGATTGCTCTTAAATACTTGATTTTTATGCACTGCTTGAAGTCCTGAATTGTTATTCAAGGACAGCAAGTATATTTCCAGCAATAAAAGCAACTCAGTGGGAAGTTTAACTACTTTATCCTTGCCTTCACTCTCTTACAAATGAGACAAGGTTTCTTCTTTTCAAGACACTGCTCTAATTCAACATGCCTGCAAACTTTTTGATAAAGTGTCTGTCTTTTAAACGCTACACAGATCCCAGTGCATCAGGAGTTTACATTGACAGAAGCGTTAAAAGGCAAATCAAAATGTGGCATTTTTATAAATGCAAAGGAAAGCTAGTTTTGAATGTCTTCTTGGTAATAAAAGCCCAAAGCAATAAATTAGGGCTACTCTGTAGACGGTTAAAAAGAAGGTTAAATTAAACCTTATCTTGCCTAAGATATGGCAGGAATCCCTTCCAAAAATACCTATGAAGAGCAGTATGAACAGCAGAGCTTGGCTCTCACTTGCAGTTAACTGCCTTGTAGTCCCAGTGCTTGTTCTTCCTTGAAACGACAGCACCCCAGCTCCTGCTGGTGACCTGCAGCGTGCAGAACGACGCAAGTGGCAGTTGTGGTCTGACAGCCAGGACAGGAGTAATCGTAGACACATGGCGACAGGCAGATGTTTCTACCAGTCCGGCGACACTAGAAGTTTCCTGCTGGCTTTGATCTTGCGCTCTCTGCCTTTCTCACAGTTTGATCAAGATGTACAAGCAATAGCGTGTGACATTGCTTGAAGATTGTTTATAAGCAAGTTGAACTTGTACAATATTTTGTCAATGATTTATATACTTCAGGATGCAGATCCTAAAAAATTAAGAGAATGTAAAGCATATGAAAGCACCAGTGACACAATTCAATGAAACTCTTAATCCTTACTAATGCTAATCAGGCTTCACACCCCTCCTGGCAAGCTGAACTCATCAGCAGTTATTTCATGGTAGAATTCCTGCAACAGCTGGTTTCTCAGCTGATGGTCATGCTCATAGGATCATGCTCACTTCAGCCAGCCATACATGGGACGTCCTATCAAGACACACTGACTGACTCGCTACAAAATCCATCTCTTCAGGTAGTTCTGCATCTAAAAATTGCTGCATCCAGTAACCCTGTCCCTCCAAATGGCCCCTGCCTACTATATTTTCTCTGCTAGATCATTGATTATTGTTGGTTGAGCAGGAGGAGTTGATCATCTGGTCTGCTTCAGTAGTTATCAGCCTTCCTCTAGATGAGGCTTGTGTGAAAAAGACCAGTGGTCTTCTGCCCCTGTCTGAGACAGATTTTTGTTATTGCCTCCCCATGCTCAGCCATCTCCCCCAGCAGTACCAGGACTGACTCCTGACTCGGGGCTCACTCCTTACCCACACTTACTCCGCTTTCTCCTGCTCACTCTCAACCTGATTCTCACAGAACAGGCACTGAAGCCAGGCTAGTGAGGTTGCCTGAACCTGGCTAATACAGTTCAGAGCCTCTCAGTCATTCTGGTGCTCCCTCCCCACGCTCCAAGCATCTGAGGCACACTGCAAAAGCAGCCCAATCACCCTCAAGCTCTCCACTGAGCCAGCACTGTCCTTGCACCTCTCCAGTGAGGTCTGTCTTACTTGTTGCATCCCCTGGCAGGTTCAGCAAGACAATCTGGACATGTAATGTACATTCAAGTGTTACAACGGCGGTGTGAGCTGCTTCTTGCCAGAGAAACAAGGATGTGAAAGGAGGAAAAAAACTGCCTGAACACTCAGCCTTGGAACAAATTAAAATTTCCTGACTTGGATGCATAGTTTGACACAATTGCTTCATGCAAAAGCTTGTCAAATGTGAGTACCACAACATTTTGTTTAATCAAGCATAACATACTGTACCATAATATTAGTCTTGGCTGTGTATGTGTCAGGGGAGTTCATATCACTGTGAATCACTTGTTATGTTTTGTTTAAAGACTTCTGGTGGGTGGCTTAGAGTGAGAAACGTGTTCCTGTTAACTCAGGAATGTTCTCATTTAGATGATTTAGGCTTCAGAAGGGAAAGTCCCTGACACTGGTATCGAAGTTGGATTCCATGTCTTGATGCACCCCCACCTCCCACGAGATCTTTGCTTGCTTGAAAATTTCCTGTATATCAAAAGTCAGTGTAAAGCTAAATGGATTATTGCAATAACAGTGACCTGTGCCTGGATTGGGGTTTATCTCCTAGCCCATTCATATTACGTATGCCAAGGTTACTGAAAATCGGACGTTGCCAATGGAGAGGCTTTTCTGTCCGCAGATTCTTGTGGCCTCTCCTGCCATACATCTTTCATTTCTTACCAAAAAAAAAAAAAACAAAACAAAAAACCAAAAAACCAAAAAAACCCTAAACAAAACCTAGTGACCAAAACCAGCAAGTCAAAGCAGCCAATTAATAAAGGAAAGAAGTACTCTAGGTCAAGGGAGATGAACTGACCTGCCTTCCCCAACAGACTGTTCAGCTGCCAAAATAACTGCTATTGCAAAGCTTATGGATGACCCAGTCACTTTTTGTTCTGAAAACATTTCCTGCTGGAATAGACTGTTTGGCCCTGGAGCCTCTGTTTTTCCTGTGTTTTTCACTGTCAGAAAGTGCGTGGATTTGCATTACTTGTATCAACACAGCAGCAGTCAGCAATATTTTAAACATCATCCAGGCTCAGGGAGTCAATGGCATCAGTTCTGACTGGCTAGGAAATTTATTACTTTGTTAGCAGCTTTTGCCAAGTATATTTACTTGAAAAGTGTTACCCATTCCTGTACTCACATGTCTGCTCAGCACAGCTCGGTGTTACCTGTGAATACCTGGGCTTCTGCTAAATAAGCCACAACAGCATGGAGTTCCACATCTGATAACCAGCCCCACCTTTTCTGCAATGTTGGCTCATCCGCCTTGACTCCGTACACAGTGTGCAGCACAGATACGCCCCTCAGGATAAGTTCACACAGCAAACCGAAGCTGTGATTGTATCGTGCCTTGGTAACAACAGTTGGGATGCTTTAAAATCACAGTCCTCAGCATATGCTAGCAACCAAAGCAGGCACAACCAGATATACCACGGTAATAAAAACTTGCTTAGTTTTACACTCTTAATTGTTTGGTCCCTCCCTAGAAGCCTATCTTGTTCTTCCCTTCCATGACAGCAAGACCGTGCACCTTCCCAAGCCACATTGTTGTGCAGGAAGCAGGGAGTGACTCAGCATCAGGAGGACATAGGTGGTATGGGGTGAAGGTTGTACCCCTTTACATGGCGTAAGGTGGGGGAGAATGCCCCTAGACATGAGATGATGCAGGGGTGGGGTTCATTTCTCACCCTTACTTGCTCACATTAGTGGGGTGCATGTCCTCCAGTCACACGTTCCCTCCACTGGATATGCAACATTTTGGGTATTCATGTGGAACCTCATTACCACGCAAGCTTAATGCTTAGCATTTTTTAGGGCTTATAACCTCATCAAGAGCCTTGTGGAAATATAAAAACTATTATTGTTGCATGAGAAGAGGAGGAAATCCAGAAGGTCAGCTTTTGTGTCCACCCGAGGTTGAAGACAGCACTCAGATGCAGAAGTCTAATACCATGAACTTCAAAACTCTGGCTTGTACTCCTAGTGCCTAAGTCCATAGTTATCAGGGTTTTAATAGTGAAGGTCCCTTGCCTACAGTTTTACTTTTGTGAATAAATGGAACTGTGTCGATCTCTTCAGGCTTAACATCTCATACCTTTCATATTTGAGCTGACTAGGATCTAAAAACTGGGCTTTCCTGAAGTGTATCCATTGAGATCCTTCTCTGGAAGACATGCTCCAGGTGGTTATGGTCTTAGGAAATGAATGGCTGGATTCTGTGCTTCTCTTTGCTCATGCAGAATCAAAATTCTCTTTTCTTCTCTTTGCCCTGTCCTTCCCTCATCCACTAGGACCTTAAGGACTTAGGTTATGCGGACATAACAATGGTTCTACTTCCTTTGTTTGAAGCAGCTCCATTTTGCAAACAAGGGTCGAATATTCACTAAGAAAAAGAGATACAATTATTTTAAACTTTAAAAATTGTCCTTGATGACTTGATTAAAGCAATGGCTGGAGTCCAGGTATGCTACACAACTGAGCAGCAGCTTACTTGCCCTCCAGCTTCTTTGATCTTTAAAATGTGTCAGTACAAAATGCTACACATTCTGTAGGAGGAACAGTTTCTCCTTCCCATCCCATATTGATCCATTTCTACTTCCCATCCTCCTCCTCTGTACCTTAGAACCTGGGAACTGGGACAGCCTTAGGCAGTGGGCAGAAATCTAGGGTTCAAGACAGCAAGTTTGAAGGAAGAATTGCAATCATACTTTTTGCTCCTAGATGAGTTCTCTAAACACTGAAGTCTTGTACAGAAAGGTGTCTGTTAGAAGAAAGGAGTGACTCTGTCTCTAACACTTGCCAGATGCTGAATCTCTGTGCAACTTTGGTACCTACCTCTTCATAGTGTGTTCTTCTTCAGAGGATGAGCATGCAAAGGTTTTAAGCATCAGAAAAAATGCAAGTATTTTTAAGTATCTGGACCAGGTAAACTAAATATATAAAATCCCATAGAATGTCTGTGAGGGCACAACAACTGAACTTAAGGTCTGGGCAACTGCCCGCATTAGTGAACACCCTTCCTCCTCTTGGCTGATAAAGGATGTGCCCACTTCCTGTGTGAAATGCCTGGGAAAATGTGTGGCTTCTGGTAAACAAGAGCAAAAGAGCCAGGATTCAAGTTGTGCTGAAGCCTGTCTGCTTACCTATAGTCATAGCTGAGGCTATAATAATTGCCTTCTCCTGATGGCTGAGTGGGGCAGCTGCTATTTTAACAGATTGTCAAGCACTGGCATTAGGGTGAAGTATTTTACTTCCTGAAGCCACCTGTCCCATACTTTACCAAGTTACGTGCCAAAAGGAGAAACGGCAGTGCTCTTGCTTGCTCTGGTTTAGTCTAAGATTTATTTATAATAAAAATCTATTTCTATTTAAAAAAAAAAACCAAAAAAACCCCCAAAAGAAACCAAACAAACAAAAAAAACCCCCCAAAACAAAACCCAGAAATCAACAAACCAAAACAACCAGACTTCTCTTTAATTTTCTTTCCTGCTTTGATGGAAAAAAAAAAAGGGCGGG
>VZSF01011189.1:533898-545269 GCA_013398295.1 Chionis minor
GGGGGGGGGGCGGAAAGAAATAACCTATCATTTGACTTCACTCACTGGTTACTGTTTCTGAGAATCTAGCAGCCCCTGTGTAAAGCCTTTAAAATCACGGGAAGCTATTCCCTGTGTGCCTTTACAATACTTCAGAGAATTCACCATAATGACTTCTGGTCACGACATTTCCTAATTGCAGGATTGCAGCTTACTCCTCCTGTACAAGGGAGTGCAAAAATACAGTGTTTATGGTTGGATTGACCAGGAAAGCTGCACCTGCAGGGAGAGGCATGGGGCTTGTGATTGCTTTCCGGAACAGTAGAGCTATTAGCTTTGTGGCCCAGAGCTGGAAAGACTGTGTTCATTGTGTTGGGGGAATTGTTTGATTGACAAGCTTGCCATATGTGTGAAACATTTGTCTGCTTTCCTCTCTATGATTACAGTTATTTCATTAAATAAAGAGGGCAAGCTACAGCATTTACAGTCTAAGCATCCTCATCTGTTGCCATTTCCTCTCAAAGCATCACCTGCCATATTCCTTACACTGAGGGCCATCACTTTAACCAAAAGATCTAATGAACCTGGTATTTACGTCTAAGGTACACTTTTATCAATTTGTACCTCAAAAAGCAAACGCGAACCTTGGTTAAGCTTTTGTTATTGTTGTTCTTTTTGTTTGCTTGTTGAACAAATATTGCATAGCTATTATTAGTTCAGGTTGAGTTAGGCTTACTGCGGAACTCATGAATGAAAAAGAGAAGGTCACTGAGCCCAGTCTCGGTAATTTCATTCCTCATGCCCTGTTAACAGCGATCCTTCCAGGCTATTCAGACATTCACACTATCTGCAGCTTGCACTACAGCAGGCAAATTCCCTGCTACGCAGATCCCTCTAGCCATATAGCCTGGATCTGTCAGCAGAATGGCAAAAAGTAGACGTAAGGGAAGAAAGAGAGCATGCAGAATCCAGCAGGTGAAACCTCCACGTTCTAGGTAAGCTAATGAGAGAGAATTCATGATCAACACAGCCGGGGGGCCTACTGCCAGCCAACCCAGCTGCCCGCGGTTTGTCTTCTTCTCCACCATGTGCGACTGTGGGAAATGTCTAAGACACACAGGAAAGAAAGGAAACTATGAAAGAAAGTGTTCACACTAGTGGGGTGAATATTGATGAAAGTCTAGGAATATTTAGGGAAAGTTCTCCCTATTAAAGCAGAACTACTGATAACTATGCATGCATGATTATAGAAGGAAATAACTGAAAATAGGGTACTCCTGAAGGAGAATCCAGCTTTCTCATCTTACTTTAATTTCAAACAAAAAAAGATGTTTTCTGGTCTACACAGCTTTTTATGTAGCTGTGATGTGAGCTCTATTGTAATTAAGTTTTGTAGTGCAGTGTGGGTTCGAGGTGCAGTGGGCGCTGTGGTTGAGGTAGGGTACTGCGCCTTCCCAGAGAACTCTGTCTTGTGCTCTTTCTTATCTATATGTTGTGATTTAGCTTTTCCTTCTCTTTGCCATTTGGTCTTTTGCTTGTGCGATTTGCAATAGGAGCGTCACAGTACGGGAAAGGAATCTCGCAGGTCAAGTCTAGGCTCCTGTTGTCATCGAATATTATTACAATGATCACAATTGATGCTAAACTGTGCAGTATGAGCACCTTGATGGTGTCCAGTCTTAACAAATGGTTGTTATTTGCGGAGTGAGAGTCCTGCCAATTTGGAATGAGGTTAGAATCCTAAACTGGAGTTGTGGAAAAAGGAGAAGCCAGCTGAATGAAACTAAAAAGTCCTCATCACCTTGCAGCTATTGCAATGTGAGAAAACCATTTATCTAGGAGATAAAAAGTTTCAAAAGGCTGGATGGCTGCAAAAAAATCTACTGCTCCACCTGCATGGGGAGTGTGGGAGTTTCTAATAGCTAATGACATAATTTATTGATTTTCTGAGAATAAAGGAGCTAGCAATTTCTGTAAGTCAGCACACAAAATAGTGCTGAGATTGAATGACTTTGCAGGATCATCTGTCCACAAAGCCACTGGTGATTGCAAAGCTTTTCTGCTGCCATAGCAGAGTCAAATAGAAAGTACCATATTTTCCCAGTATGCGGCTGGATTAAGAGTTCGGTGGAACATTATGAGTTTAGCAAATTCATCACACCAAAGCAAGGGGCAGGAAACTGCAGGAGGAGTAACGTGGCCTCTTTTGAGTAGCACACAGCAAAAATGGTACAGAACCAGGAGCAGGTCCTGGGCACAATGGCGTGTCTTGGAAGAGATATCACAATGTTCACAGGTACTTGAACCTCATTGGGTTCAACACCCAGCAGCCTCTATTTGTATAAAGGCCAAACATCACCACTCCACTGAGCTCCTTGTAACATGATTTCTAGCTAAATTAGAGGAAAAAACAGTTTAGCAGAGGGCCCTTGAAATGTTGCTAACCCTTGTGGGCCTCAAAAATACATTACTAATTGCTGAGTCAGGGAAGAGAGACCTGATAAAGCTGCTAGGTAGGTGCAACAGTATCACACAGAAAAACAAGATACAGATCAGGCAGAAGGAGTAAATGGACACTCTGTAAGAGCATCCATTAAGATCAGGAGCCAGTAAAGAATTTGAACTTTACAATACATAAAAAACACTTTCAAATGAAGCCTGATTCAAGGTTTGCTGCTTCTATTTGTCAAAACAGCAAAAGTTATGAAAACCAGTAAAAGAAGAAAAGTTACAGAAAACCTGGTGCTTCTAAAACCCCTACTGGGAAAAGCCTTCTACAGAGCTTTCTAGAAGGAGAATAAGCTAAACCTGATACAATATTTGCTAAACTTCTATGTTATGAAATGGAGGGATAAAGACTGGCAGAGATAATTCATTTCAATGGCCATGCTTACAATCAATCCAAGGTTTTAAAGAAAAAATTGGGCTCTCTCCCAAAATGAAAATTGTTGAAACTGCTGGACAAGGTAGTTGGCTGATGTCTTTCAGGAGGAAATTGGAACATATTGGAACAGATGAAACCGAAAATTGTACTTGAAGAAGAGGCTGCTTAAAAGCTCATCCGCCGTTTCACACTGCTGCAAAAGAGAGGCAGACCACTAGATGTGTAAAGAAGGCTAACTGGGGTAAGATGGAGCCTGCTACTGTGGCAGTAAGAAAAGATGGGCTCACACCCATATCTGTGATGATTTCAAGAACGCCACTAGCATGGCATAAAAATCACTATCTGCTATCTGTAATTAAGGACATATTTGCCTTATTAGCTGGTGATAAGAATTTCCTTAAGGTATACTCAGTCTAATCCTACATAAAATGGAGATTGAAGATGATAAGAAGTGGTGTTAAGAAACGTTAGCTTACCAAGGTATTTTGCTGAGAACAGGCTGGTGTTCAGAGCAAATGCGCTGCCTTTGCCATAAAGACATCTTGCATCGGGTCCCCGTAGCGTGCCAGAAACAGTAACTTTGCATGCATTGAAAAATTGTATTGAAATGCCTCTTGTCTTTGCTTGTAGTTCTCTTACCTCTGCCAAGCTTAATTATGCTCATATTGAGAGAGAAGCCCCCAAATGCACTCTGGGGATGTAAAAGGTTTTGCCACAGGTCACTGTCCTGTCATTTAAATGTTCACACAAAGACAGCAATGAGCATGACCATTACTTTTGAAAGGCCGCTGCTATGCCATTCACATCCCAGAGTCTCAGTCAATAAGAAAATGCAGCCTATTTGTTATTTTACCTTCAGAAGCAGGAGATAACAATAAGCAAGCAGCAAAAAGGACAGTCTGTGTGTTTTGCTACAGGCTGAGTAAAACCTCAAGGAAATTGGGAATAATGAATTCTGGTTTAAACAATAGACTATAGGACAAAAAAGGACTACTTCATAACTCCCCAGTGGCCACAGAGAACCATCACACAGTGTTTTTCATAAAATAATCAACTCCACAGGAAGAGCTGTTACAGTTTTTGCTTGCCCTTCTCCTCAGAATCATACAAGGAAGGGTGAGCCCCTCTTAACGCAGGAGACATGAAAAGCTCAGTGCATTTAATCTGAATGCTGCCACAGACACGTTTGATGTCTAGAAATACACTGGGGGAAACAGAAACGCCGAGGAAAAGCCACCAAGCAGCATTGGCACAAGCACAAGTATAATTTGGTAGTTTACAAACTAGTATACATTTTCTGATAAAGCCAGCAAAAATTAATTACTTTTAAGTTGGCACATAGTAAGTCTGTGGTGGTGAATGTAGCACCTGTACCTCAATGACCTATCTGGGAAGTCGCCTCCAGTCCTATATTCCTTATCGAAGTGGCAGCCTTCCCTTGAAAGCTCTTTCCAAGTTTCCTTCACTTTTTTGTGTGTCCATATACTTGCTGCAGTCAGGATCTGTCTCACCTGTTTCTTGCAACTGCTGATAACCCCATTCCCTTTCAGGGACTCTGATCTCACAGTGATTTAGTATTCCTTTTGTTAAGATCCAGTTTTTAAAAGGGGCATTAAAGAGCTTAAATCCTCAGGTTCAGGGCCCTCAATTAGTTGTTTCTCAAAAAAGCCTTATCTCTGCCATTGCTTTTTTTAATTAATTTGACTGTGTACAGTCAGGTACAATAATATAAAATAGATAAACTGAGACACCACCTGATATTTATTTCTGAAATATTAGTAGACATATATCATATGTCTACACAACTCTATATACAGAGGCTTATGGCTTTATTTGTTTTAAAAGGTTGATGCATATATAAGAAGGTTGCTTAATCTGTGGGTATAGCTTATGCAGCTCAGTTCATAAGATCCCCCATAAGTACAAGAAAAACTGAGGATTAATAAACTGTTCTTTCACGGCAGTTTCATACAGGCTATGTAGGTTCATTAATAGAAATATTATTAGATTTCACTAGATGCATAGTCTAAATATCCTGACAGATCCGGTATATATCAAAAACATCCTGAATTATGATGACACTGTGAAAATTGTCCCCCTTTATGGATGGCAGCTCTTGAACAGCGTGTGGATCACGTGGATCGCAGTTTTTATCCAAATGGCTGTTTGGAGTGATTTGAAACACACCACATTATTGTCTTCCCATCCTGCCATAATAACAACAACAGAAAGTTTGATCCAGATATTTAGCAAGCAAAGTATGTTGTGCGTCTGAACGTGCCCAATAAATGAACAGCGTGCCAAGCCATGCAACAACCATTTCGCTGGGTTTATCAAGACGCCGTGAAGCCTCAGTAGAGGGCATGCCTCCATCAGATCCATTATTGTCCACACTGCTCAACATCAGCAGTATAATTTGTCACATTACAGTCACATTACAACCATTTTTTGGAGCCTTGCTGACACACTTATTTTGAGGAACCAAAAGTCTGTTCAGCAGAGGCCAAAGAGAGGATATGAAGTCAAAACCGAGAAGGTGATGTTATAACATTACTGAGGAGGAAATTGTTATTAAAGTAGAAATCCTGCTTTTCACCTGTGTGGAATAGCCCACTGTGCACTGGAGTCGTTCTGGTGGAACAAAACCTGTAGATAGGTTGAAGAGGTTCATGGATGATAGAACAACTGAATTTGTACAATTTTTCTCAAATAGCCTGAGTTGCACCCTCACAGTATATTGAATAATGACTGAAAACCACAGCGATGGAGAAGGAGGCAGTATTTTCAGTGTGATAAGGTTGAGTGTAACTGCTCTACGGGCAATGAACAGCACCAGATTGAAATACAAAATCCTGTAGATGAGTAGCAGATGGCAAATGAAGGCATGCAAATACATGCATCCCATACTAAGCCAGGCTGACAATTTACTAGAGATTTGTGTTCTGCTTTTACAAGCTTTAGCACTGGTAACTGTTTCCTCTAGTTGTTCATGAAGAGTTAAAGCTGAATCAGAACTCAAATATTGTTCTCCCTCAATTTGCATATTTTTAAAGCACTCTATTAGTGCTTACCATGTTTTGAAGCTCAGGGGAATCAGGCAGAGCAGCCCTACAGGTTTGGGTGCAAGTTTGTACACATCTACAACCGTGGCTATTTAGGAGCCCCGTAACACCTTCTTTTCATATTGACTTAGTGAGTAGAATAAACACAATTTCAGCCAAACTGACAACTTGTTAATATAACGGCTCCAACACATAAATATTTGTGGATTAAGATTAGAGGAATTCATGATTAGGGATGCACAGTCATTTTAAAGATCCCTTGGTGTTTTCTTTGGAGCCAAAATAGACAACACAATAGTCAATTAAACAGCCTTCCTTGAGTGTGATTTCTTATATGCATCAGAAAGGCTTAGAGTTTGGTGCACGTCAGCTCTTACATCCACATCTGCTTTTATCTTTGGAGTGTCTTCAGAGTCAACCAGGAGAAATTTACAACTGATGTTTATTCAGGACATAAACCCAAATTAATGCATTTGGAACAATGTGTTCTTGCTCCCATTCACGTAATGAAATTTGCCTTTGACTTGAATGGGAGCAGTGCTGGGCTCTCTGCAGCTACTGATTATACATGTCAATATTGGGCTGTGTTTGAATGATGCTGTATTATGCGTAAGAACAAAGTATCATGGAGTTGTTGTGAGACACCAGGCAACATAATTACATGGATGGCAAGAGAAACACAAAGCAAAATATAGCTCTATATATTAATAGCCCATCTCAGCCTTCCCTCGTTTTATCGGGACCTTTGTTTACTTAATTAGGAATTATTTCAAAGTTAAATCTGTATTTATTTTACTGATGATGGCCTTGTTCTGAATGTACATACACTGAGAAGCCCCTGTTGACATGACTGAGCAGGATATTGTCTTTTATTAAATTTACTTTGGAGACTTCGGACCCCAATTGCCAGCATGTTTGCAGTCACAATCTCGTTGAAAATCTAATAGCAACAGGAGCTTAGGATAGTACCCGCATGTTCTTCCTGGGTGAAGAAAACACTGCCACCCTGTACTGATAGATTACAGGAGGCCAAGATACGCTTCACTATAACTTCAGGTAACGGAAACTGATTTTTTTTCAGAATTACATTCATTTAACAGGATATTAGAAAATATTTCCAACCCTGCATCCACAGCACTATGAAAGGACTATTTGAAAAATGTTGTTATCAATGGCTGCAAATAATAATCATATCTATTACAAGTGCTATTATTATCTGAGATAATATCAATCCTATACGTTTATTCTTAAAATAGGGAAACAATCCAAGTCTCAGTTCATAAATGTGGAAAGATGGCACAGAGGTATCTAGTGACCATCCCAATTCCACGTAGAAAGAATGGGGGAGAGAAGGAAACAAAGCGCAAGCTCTGAACTCAAACCATATTAGAATCTGTCGTCTAAAAAAGAATAAAAAACCTATTCTTGCCAAGTAATTATTACGATATAAGCCAGATTTTAAAAGTCGTCAGTCAACAGCAGGATTCCTCGGTGGATTTCATACTAATCACAAGTATGCAATACTTTGGATTTTCCATGATCAAACTTGAGGTTCAAAATGAGTAGCTAAATTTCGACAGAAAACAGAAAACTCCAAAGCAAGACCCTTCGTGTTCTCACAAAGTCAAAAAAGCTTCTGCAGTTTAGATGTCTAAGCTGTAAGAGGACGTAACAGTCTCAGGCTGGGGCAGGTCATCTGAATCCAGCTGGGGGTTATATAAGGCTTCCAAATCGGTCTTCAGCAGCCAAGAGTCTCCATAGCAGAAATAAGCGGGATACTACCTCGCAGGCATATGCTACAAGTGCCTTGTATTCAGGAACAAAGACGTACAGTCTCTCGCAAAGCAATCTCATGGAAACTGATGTATTAAGACTAGCTAATGATCGACTCGCTATTTACAAAAGGCTTCATTAAGCCTTTCCTGCTGCCTGTACTTCATCTTTTCTGTCATTGCAAACAGTGACAGTTTTCCTGTGGTATAATTACATATTCGTAGACATGGTTTCAGAAATTTGCAAGAACCTGCAAATAAAACCAGTGCTATAGCTAATTAACCACAGTGCTTTGTTATTAATAGTAGCATATGTAACATTCAAATATAATATTTTCTTTTATAAAGATGTTAATTATTCCTTACAACATTTTCAAAAGAAAGCAGCACAGGAAGCATCTTCATGGCATTCTCAGGCTTATTTTACTGTTATTAATTTCAGGTGGACACAGTGAAATCTATTAATGGGCATCTCCAAGTTCAAAATTAAGTCTGTAACAGACCTAGTGACAGAATCAAGGTGATTCATCTTAAAATCTCACTGATACTAGACAAATCTTTAGTTAGAGCTATCTTACATTTTCAGCAATTATACTGAGAACAGTGTGAACCCTGATTTGCTGATAGTCTGTCCTACGTTTTACAAAGCCTGTTTTAAATCAGTGCTGGGTTTACAATAGTATGATTATGCTTCCCACCAGGAAATTACACATTTTCAGTACTAAGGTGGCATTTTTTTCTTCAAGTTTTCATGTTTATTATTAGTATGAAAGTCGCAATCTTTAAACTGCGTTACATATTAAATTTGTGATTCCTAAACTGGAAATCAAAACAGAGCTAGAGAGAGAATAAATGAGAATTGAAAGGAGCCGGAAGGAGGTTAGCAAAGACGTGCAAGCTTTCCACAACATATCGAATAAAAAAAGGAAGGAAAAGACGAATGAGGAATGAGTGGAAATTAGTAACTCAGAACTGGCTAAAATAATAAATTCCTTCGTTTTCATTGGGGTTTGTTCTAATGAGAATAACATAGGACCTGACTACGCGGTGCAAGAACAGCCACAATAGAAGAGGATTGTCCTGCTACATCAGCAAGCATTCTTCCTTTGGCACCTGTGGGAACTGCTGTGCACCGGAGGGACCTCACGCCTCCCTCCCTCCCAGGGACACGGCTTCCTCACGCCTGCCCTTGCAGGGACTGGGGCTGCTGCCGCCTGCCGCCAGGGCTCCTGCCCACGCCTGACGCTCCGCTGGCCGGGCGCGAGGCTCCCACGGCTGGATCCAGGCTCACAGGCTGCCTGGTGCCTCAGCCTGCCCCGCTGCGGCTCCTGGGCCGTGTGTGAAAGGCAGCGAGTCCTGCTGAGCCGGCACCCTCCGGCCATCGGCGCTTGGCGTGGTGAGGAGCTGTCACGGAGAGCTACGCAGCCCTCAGGGCGGCAGGGCAAGTGGTGTGCAGCGCCAACATCGGGTTTATGGCCTCCCCCTGTCCGTGGGCGCCCCAGCACAGCCTCAGGCACAGTTTAATGTGGCGGTCTTTCATGAACAGGAAATGAAAGTTCCTAAGAAGGTAAGGCATGTACAGAGGAAAGCGTGACCTTATTTCGTCCTTATGCCTTCACACCTCTTCAGAGCGCGCTTGCTCTCCTCTCCCTCGCACACGCACAGACCTGGCTGGCCTGTAAAACAGGAACTGACGGACAAGACTGCGTCTGCGGAGGGAGCTGCCTCTTCCTCATGCGCCTCCGCAGTGCCGGCAAAGATGGATGAGCTGCTTCTGCCATGGGAGGAGCAGCAGCCAGGGCTTCCTTTATGGAAGGTTTCTGGAGACCTGTAACCTACCTAGCTCTGAGACAACTCAGGTGCGCGGTCCTCCAGCCTCTGCGTTTTCCAATGCTCTGTCCATTACACGGGGCAGAACATCACATATGTGGCACCCAATAAAACAAGGGAATCGAGCGCAATCGCATCATTGCAATACAAATAACTGACAGCAGCTCACAGAAGACAGGAAATTGAGAGTGACTGTAAATATCAACAAGACAGAAAAATAACTTCTGTGGAAATTGCACGGCTAGAAGCTGAGGCAGATATGGATAGACTCAACTTCCAAAAATCATGTCTGCAGTTAGCAAGAAACATCCAATACTTGGTGAGTGGGTGAGGGCCAGAGGCCAAAACATCTCCAGGGACCAAGTAGAATAGAAGTCAGCAAGTAGGATTATTTGCTTCATTTTGGCACTGCAAAACATTTGGGCCTGCTTACTTTAGGGTGGGGGTGGAAATATTTCTTCTTGGCTCGGTGTAGAGTGACTGCACTGTTATTCTGATTTTAAAACTCAAAATGGTGGTACTGAGAAAAATAAGATACATAAATGTATTGTTGGATTTTTCACACTTGTTACTTCCTTCAAGTACTATACCCTCTGCACGGAAATTCAAGTGGGACCAAGGAGCAGTCTGGAGGGGACTGGAGATGTCTGTTGCGCTAGAGTGGGGTAGAAGTGAGGACTAGGATGCAGCTTCAGGAGTACTTCGTACCCCTTGAGTGGATGGCTGCAACTAAATGGCTCTAATAGCATCACTCATCTATTTTTTTTAATTTGAAACGCACTGAGCAAATGCCAAAGTTGCTAGCGCTGTTCACTCTGGTAGTCCTGGCATGGAAGTCCTGTCACGCAACATGGGCTGGGGTTTCGGAGCAGGAACTTGAACCATCCAGTGTTTGGAGCATCCATAAAACTTGCCCTCTGGCTCACTGTGCTCACAACTACTCAAGCATACGTGTTCTGAATGCCCACAGTGACGTCCTGTCACGAGCTGAGCGTCCATTTGTCAAAGCGAACTGCAGTTCATAGCATAGGAACACAGTGGGCTTCCACCAGGGTTCGGAAAACATGGGGGATTTACATCCCGCACCGATCCAAAGGCAGGCACGGAGCAATCTCCGTACACGGAGCCTACGCCAGCAGGATGCACACAGGTTATTTAGAGGTGCTCAAGGAAGCGTAAGAACTTACGGAAGGCAGTAACACGTAGCAAAATACACTGGTAATGTTGCAGTAGTGCTGCAATGATTCCACAAGTCATTGAGATATTGTATAAACCGCATTTTGGAGAAAAAAAGGGAGGAAAAAAAGCAGTAAACAAATGAGGAAACCTTTAATTGGTGCATGAGTTTTGGAGCTTTTCAAGATCTCTCCTCTGTTATCTTGAGGGCTCGAGTCTTGCTGAAAAGCAGAGGTGTTCAGCTGATTGCGTTTGGGAGTCAACGCGTTCCGGGGAAATCCTAGGGACGGGGGGACTCCCGGTAAATCCCAGAGATGTGGCCAGAGCCCCGGCCCGGCCGCCGGTACCGCTGTAACCCGAGCGAGGGGGGTCTGGCGGGCGAGGGGGAGCTCCGGGTGGCCGCGGCGGAACACGCCAGGTGCCAGCAAGGCTTTAGAACCGGGGGGGGGTGGTACACGACCGGGACGTCCAGGAGTCCGCCACCGCCACCGCCCCCTTCCCGCACCTCCGTTCCGGCGGGGGCGGGCCCGGCGCCTCGCCACTCCCCCTCGGGCGGCCCGGCGGGAGGACACCGGGGACCGCCCCGGGGCTCCTGGGCCTGTGCGCCCCTCGCCCCCGCCCGGGCTCCCCCCACCCCTCCGGCCTCCCGCCTTCCCCTCCCCCTTCCC
>VZSF01011189.1:545887-586919 GCA_013398295.1 Chionis minor
GGGCGGGGGTCGGGCGGGAGGGGCGGGCTGCAGGTTGCCGCCCTGGGGCTCCGGCGCCGTGGTGTTCCGTAAAGGTTTATCGCATCTTATCATAAAACGTTTCCCGGTGGTTTGTGGGGTTTGTGTTTTTTTTGGTAATTACTGTCTCAGGTTTGCGTTTTTGGGAGCTCCCAGTGTAGATTTGGGCTGGTATTTTTGTATCTGATGCACGCTTGACTATGCTTGTAAAAGCTCTGAATCAATTTTCGGAAATAATAGTGATGTTTAGGGGGGGTTCTGTAAAAGAATTGTGTTTCTTTTGTAAGCTAGGTAGGTGGCATTCTGTAAAAACAATCCATAATGGGCCTTTAAATAAATGTACTGTACAAGAAAGACTTCTTTAGAACTTAACTTTTTTGCCATGGACTAAACTTGTGCAATAGCTGGTCACTATTTTTCTCTTCACAGTCAGACACCAGAGAACATTTATGGAGTTTCTCACTTGTGGCTTCCTTCTCTAGCTCTGTGAAATGCCCCAGTTATATGTAAACTAAGAACGTGCGTTTTAAAAACCTCCAGCAATCAGCAGAAACACTCACGACTCGTGTGAAGGATCTCTGAATTCTTCTCCTTTTCTATTATTTCAGGCTTATGCGTCCACCAGGGAAATCTAGGCAAATATTGTGTGACTATTGGGACCTGGCGTTGTGGTTAGGGTTATAGTCCTACAACTGTCTGACCCAAGTAGTTTTATGTGGACCTAGTTTATTTAGACTATAAAATCTTGGGTTACTTTCTCCTCTTTTATTTTACAAACTAGAAGCTGGGTATAGGGTATGAGAGTAACTGTTGTCATGTTCCAATTGAAGCTGCATTTCTGGTTATTTTCCCTATTTCTAGCTGACATCGTTTTAAGGGGAAGACCTACTCTGATAAATTTTATAATGAGAAGTCAGGACTTTTGAGAAAGAGCAAAGGAAATGAAAATGTGGAGGTTCCCTTGCCTCACAGCTGGTGCTTTGGTTTTTTTAAACTGTTAGTACTGTTAATTCATTGTACTTACTACTTTTCTGTCTGCCAAGCCAAGGAAATCCTAGTATTTTAACAATGGAGAAGCTTAGGAACTGGGCTATAAAACAGAGACTGGGAAAGGTTTGCTCTAAAATATCCATTTAAGAGCAGAATACAGCAATAAAATATTACTCTATATTAATAGCCTTGTTAACATCGATGAACTATAAACCCAAACAGAAGCTTGAATGTGAAGAGAAGGTTTGCATCTCTCGCAGAAAAGCCATCTATTTTTAGTCTCTATTGAAATTGATTTCCCCCCCCCCCCGCCTTGCAGGAGGCTTCCCCCCCGGACCCTCGNCTTCCCCCCCCCCCCCCCTGTGCATGTGCTTTACCCAGGAGACTCATGAGACACAATCATTCCCTTGAGTAATATGCTATACTGCTGCTCTGAATAATTGTACTCCTATTCAGTAAAATACCTAAAAACATATTTAAGTCTCACAGAAACCACTAGAATTAAACAAATTCTTAAGTGCTTTGCTGAATAGAAGCCAAGGTCCTCAACTCCAAACGCTGACTTTCAAACAGGAACAAAGTTGTTGTAACAAATCTTTTCCTACCTCAGTGAAACTCTTCTGTAGTCCTACACTTTCCTTTTTTACAGTAAATCCTCAGTCACATCCGATTGACTTGTGCAACTGGTAATAAGGAACGTATTGTAAATATTTGCATTTAAGCTAACTTCTGCTTACCCTTTTTTTGCTTGCAGCTTAAAATCAATAAAAGAGTTTGTGTCAGGAGGCTGTGTTTTGGCCGAATTCATTGGCGTCTTGTAAGTCTAATATAATGTATTTTTGGGTTAGTTTTTACACGCACATGCATCAAATGTGCTGTGGAAGTAGATATTAGTGTTTTAAAACATTCACTTTTAGAGAGGCATCTGTATCCAGCACAGTGCTTCCCAGTATGTTGTTCTTGTTTATCACTTAGATGTGGAATATGTATCAAAAGCAAACCTTCCTTAGCATAAAGAGCTCTACTGCTTCTCTTTTTTAATGACACGTCATTCTTCATCTTGGAAATCCTCAGAAGAACTCAGCCACATTGCCAAGTGGAGTTGCACTTCAGCATCTCTGTGAACCACAGAGAGAACTGTGAGGTCTTTCCCTCAAGTGCTTCACCTGTGTAGTATGTTTTGTGTTACTCCTGCATTCTAACTCTTTAGAAGGCTTCCTTTCACCTATTCTCTTTCCTACAGCCATTCAAGCTGGTGGATATTCTGTCATTTGCTGATGTCAGATCTGAATTTATTTATTTTTTTAATTTAGAAAAAAAATTAAAGCCCTGTGGAAGTGTGGGGTGTGTATGGTAGTTTAATTACCTTTAAAATGATTAATGGAGTCTTCAACAGTGCGTTTTGGTTAATTTTTCTTTTTTTCAGTGGTTGTTTGCATATTAGAAAATATCTAATTTATGTGCACAACTGTTTATTTTGGAGTTGTTTTCTCTTTGTGCTATAGCTTTGCTTATCAGGTTGAGTTTGTTTATACTGGACAGTTATTTTAACTCTTCCTCAAACCAAAACTCGGTTACATTTAAAGTTTTCTTGAAAAATTAATTTTCACAATGTCCACATTCAAAGTTGAGTTTGTCTCTCAGAAGTCAAAGAGCTGGTTGACTCTTACAGAGCAAGCACTATCCCTGTGAATTGTGAGGTTTAATAACATTTCTGATTTTATGCGCAGCATTTAAGCTGACAGACATTTAGATGGGAACCCATCAAGTTTACTTTCACAAGGTAATCGTCATCTACAACCATTTCCTTTCAATCCTGTGGGAAAGAGGCACCTCATGCCTCAGGTCAAGCTGCATTTTAAACTCTTATTCCTTGTGACTCTGCCTTTTAAATAATAATTCTGGCTGTGTTTGAGGCTTTTGACTGTCCAGGTGATATTGCTTGTAAACCGGACCTCTGGCCTGCAGCATCTCTGCCTCCCTGCTGTATTACCCTGGTAGATCCATTATGGTTTGGTCCGTCTTTTCCTCTGGGAGCTGGCATTCCCACCTGCTTGAGAAAGAGTTTCTTCATTTCTACTTTTTTTTTTAAGGACTTTTTATTGTACCACAAATTGTGTAACGTGGATAGGTTTTTGGTTTACTGGTTTGTTCGGGTTTGGTTTTTTCCTAAAGCGTGTATGCCTCTCTTCACGCCAGCTTTTGTAAACTGTCTTCCAACCTACTTAGTCCTATTTTTGCCTGGGAGGTATAGACAGCCTTCTGCAGCGTGCTCTCTCTGATCTCTCCCACAGGTTGTTTTCCATTAGCATATTGCAAGCTCTGTGCTCTGCCTTCTTTGGAAAGAACAGACCTTGCAAGATGAACCAAAGTGAGTCCAGAGCTTCTTCCCAAGCAGGAACTCCTGCAACTGTTTCCTCAGAGGCTGTTGGCATCAGTAGCACTTACATCATGCAGTCAGTCTTTTTTAATTTTTACGATTACGCAGTGCCTTGCACCAGCTCAAGTGGCATAACTCATTTTTAAAAAGAAGCCTGCTAAGTCAGTGTGGTGGCACAGGCCCCAGCTCAAGAAAAGAGGGAAAGCAAAGCTTGCTTTAAGTCACTTACACAGTGCAGCACCTCAGCAGGTCCCTCTATCTTACCAACTGTTAACTGCCTGCTTAAGATCCATTAAGTTTTTGTCCTGGCTAATTTTGAGTAAAAATGGGGAAAGGTGGGGTGGTGTTTAGGCTTCTCTTTTGCTTTGAGGAAGTACAAGTGGAAAAACAGAAGCAGAAAGCCTCAATCCTGACGTTTAACCCCTTTTTTCCCTGTCTACCCCATCCTGTGTTTTGGGTTGGTTTGTCACTCGCAAGTGTTTTGAGGGCAGTAGCTTGCAAGACTGGAGCAGAACATTGCTGATACTGTCCTCTTCACATGGAGGACCTCTCAGGAGAAGCTGACACAACTCAGTAATGGGTCAGGTTTTTTAAAAGCAGATATATATTGTCTTGACAAAAATTCCTTCATTTAAGATGGTACTTGGTGACTGCCGGGTGTGTGTTTTTTCTTTTCAATGGGCTCTTTTACTTAGCTGTAGTGATACTAAGTGTACGTTTTCACCTCTGAGATCAGGTGTCTGGCGTTACAGTATGTGTCACTGTAACATTACATGCTCCTTTAAATAGTGAGTGCTGAGATAAGCTTTTAGAGTAGTAGTACCACACACCTGCTGTATGTAAATACAGCTGGATGCTGGAGACTGTGTAGATCTCTACAGGCTAAAAGCAGAATCCCAAGCACGTCCAGAGCCAGTAGATTTTAGCGGACTCCCTTTGGGCTGTTCCTCTTTCTCATCAGGCCTTTTGTTTCCACTGGAAATACAGGGCTGAACTTCATCCTACATTTGTTTACGGATGGCCATGTTTTATTGAAAACATTTCAAACAATATTGTTAAAATACTGCTGTAATAATGATACTTAGAAACAAGGCCTGGAAAGTGAGGTTGCAATAGGGAGGAGAACTAAATAAAAGGAGTTGCGTGATCAATGTTACAGGTTAGGAGGAGGATCTTTGCAGTAGCATTGCTGGAATGAATGGATGAAAATAAATGAAGCAATTGAAAATGTTGCACAGTGAGAGAGACCTCAGGGGAACATGATGGAATAGCTCCTAGGAATCAAGACACAAAGGGGTTTGCAGCTACAAAGCCAAAGGAGGTCAGGAATTCAAGAAATTTTGTGAAAGATACATGAAGGAAGATGGAAGAGTGTTTCTGAGCACTGGCCAGGGAGACATCACTAGAGAGTTTGCTGAAAGTGGTTTTGTTGGAGCACAAGGATGGAATGCAGGTTGCTTGTCATTCCTTTGTCCAGTTTCATCCTGTGTATCTTCCAGTTGTTGGAACACTGTATGTACGGACTTTGGAAAGGAATGGGAAGTGGGATGGTACTTGGTGGACTCAAGATTCCTATTTTAAATGAGAATGTCTAAGAATACTTTTAATGAAGGAGACTGAACCAGGAAGGAGATGTTTGTGGAGAAGGATAAGAAGAGCTGAGACTGGCTGATGTCTATGATGGAGATGTCTATGCAGGATGCTGTCACTACGCCTGTGGAGTAGTTCAAGAGCAGATGAGAAACAGCTGTATGTGTAGAGGGAGTTCTAGGAAGGGTACAGAAAAGGCAAGCTTAAGAAGTAGGGAAGACCATTTTGTATTTGTAGGCTTTCTTTCAGGAGGAATTGATGAGAGCTCTTTTTTAGAGAGAGAGGGGGCATGGGATGGGAGAAAGATGAGAGGCATGAGGTGAGGCAGTTGTGGCAGAGAAGCAGCAAGAATCATGGAACTATGGCCTTCTGTGTGGCTCTAGGAATACATTAGCAGGATAAAAATTCCCTGCAAAGGGTCTCCTCCATCCCTACTTCACTGTAATTTGTCATAATGCCCACCTCCTGACCACAAGATGCAGCAGTGGCATAGCTAACTGCTTTCCTCTCCTGCCATCACGCATGATTGTGATTGCAATTGGCATGAGGACACGGTCCCTATTCCAGGGCCCTTAAAGTCTGAGGCTCTGGCTGCTTCAACACAGCTCCCAAGGAGCCGTTTGCAATTTCAGAACCTATTAGCTAGTTGGTACCAAAAATCCAGTATCTTAGTTCTGTATATACAGTCAGGAAGGCAGAGGGCACTTCAAAACCCCTATGTGACCTGGAGATGAATTGCTGTTATTTAATATTTTGGCCGTTGTAGAGAGAGAAAACAGGAAATGTGAAGGAGAAGTGGGGGAGGAATAGGAAAAAGAAGGACAAGACTGTAAATGAGATTTTGTCTGTTTAGGTTTATGTAATGTATTTGAAAGCACTGGTATTTTCCATGTTAAACTTTATATCCAGATTAATGACTAGCATTTCTAGCTGTAGCTTCTAAGCCCACAATTTATAACCACCTGGCAGTCTTTTTTAATCAAATGCTGGCTAGACCAGGTTTGTCATTAGCAGTGTACTGGCTTAGTGGCAGCTGACAGATTTTCCTGTTTAAACACTGACATTGGGCTTATAGGCTATCTAAGAGACATGATTATTTTAGTATCCATGAGTTGGTTACGTGTACTGAGGAAGCTAACAGCTTATGACCCCAACCTTCTGTATGTTTTTCTCACAAGCATGATTCTAAATGCATCGCTCCCACTGATGTAAAATGTACCGTTTATAACTTCACCTAGAAAAGTGTCACTGCTCCTTTATAAAGTTATTGGAATATTTAAGTCACTGTGGAGACATAAGGGACAGATGAGAAAACAAAAAATAGCTTGTGGATTCGGAGGCTGATACAGCATTATTATGATCATGTTGTTACATTGAAAGAAGATTGGTGCTGTATTCATGTTAACATATGGATAGCAATTATTCTTTAGTATTTTTCAGTGCCTGCTTAAAAGTATGTACGTATTTTTATGTTGGTTATGGAAAAATTATGTTACATATGTAAGAGATATTTTGTACTTTGATATTAAGATCTAGTGGTAAATTAATATGAGATAATTGACAGTGATTGTGTTAAAGCCGAAACAATTGATGCCAGTGCTCAACATGGTGCGTTGGAATAATATCCAAGTGATGGAATGTAATTTTTGCAGTACAGTAACCTGTCATCATCAAGCAAGGGATTTTTTCTCTAATGAGGAGATTAACGTGTCATTTCAGAGCTGGCCATTACTCATCCTCCCACCTTTTGTCTTGCTACCATCTCATTTTTCTTTATGGTTTCCTTCCTTCTGATGTACATATGTGTCATGATTTGTGTGGTCTAGTAAACAAATACACACTCGATACCTTAAATCTAGACCTTAGAGGGTCGAAATCACCAACATGAACATGCATACAGTAACAAAACACTTACAAAGAAGAAACAAAGGAACCTGGGTTCAAAGTAAACATGGATTTACTTTGCTGGTTAACTTAAGCTTACCGTGACTGGCCTTTTTCTGTTGTACTCTTGCTGCATTGCCAATAGGTGGTATTGGCTAGATGCTGTGTGTGCTTTTCTCCAGGCTATTCTATATCTCAGTAAAAAGTAGCTCCATTTATTTAAAAGGAAAAAAAAAAAGTTGTATTTTAAAAAAGAAGAGCAAGATCCTGGAGAAGACCCAGGAGGCAAAGCTCACAAACTAAACCCAAAATCCATATTATGCATGTGATGACTTTTATTCAGTTACATGACATTTATGAGAAATGTAAAAAGGGTGGTCATTCAGTGCAGTTGTGAGGAACCCAGATTATATGAATGGGCACTAGAAAATGCCCCAGGGTTCCTGTGTGTCTCCCTTTTCTGTCTTACTTGCCCATGTGTGGTGCAGTAAGGGCTGCCTACCTCGGTGATTAGATGCTCTGTGTTGACCTACATCTTCCATTCCTTCATGCCTTCCCCGCAATGCTTGCTCACATACACCCTTCTGCTGTCATTACTTGTTTTTCTCAGGAATTCAAGATCCTACAAATTAAGGGGACACTTGTCCATAAGGAGGTTTATGTCCTCTGTAATGGAAGGAGTCAGTGGGTACATGAAAGGATGCTGAGGTCTGTGGACAGGAGCTCAAAGTTGTGGCTGTACTAAATATGTGGCAGAAATTCTGTGTACTTTCCATTTTGTCTTCTGGATGTTAGCTGCTTTCTTACCAAAGTCAGTAAAGTTCTGCTCATATAAATTGGTGTTTTGAGCATGAATTACATTCTTTTCTTTGTTTTTTCTCTTACCACTTACATGTAATGGGGAATCTTCACGTGTTCTGGAGCAACGTGACCCATTGAAGGAAAGAAACTTGTGTTGTGCTGCAGTGAAAGAAATAAAAATAGAAGCCTAGAACAATATGGGGAAAACCCAGACCCAGTATCATTGTCACATGGAGCAAATTTAAGGATCTGCTTCTGTACAGTGTTCTCTCCAAGTTTGCTATAGTGTGTCCAGCCAGTTGTCCAACTTGTGATGATGGTTAACAGCCTCACAAACTGGGACACTGAATTATATAAAATAAACTGGAAGTTAGTCTTCTCTGTATTTTTTTCACTTAATCACAAATAAATCACTTAGAATAAGTATACCTAATTATTTGTACAGATATAATGCTTCCACAAGCATAAAATCACTTCGTAGACAACCGAAACTTCATGGTTATCTGGGGCGGTGGGGATAGAGTATCAGTTGATGCAGGTAACCTGCAGTAAATGAGGAGTTCAGTGCAGACACCAGACTGGCACCATGGACAACCAGCATCAGTCTCGCCTTCATTTTGCATCAGATCTGAGCTGGCTGTGGGAACAAAGAGAACTCGTCAAACCAAACATAGCACTCAAGGTGAACTCTTTCCAGGCATTTTGGTTAGTATCGTGCCCGGCTAATAAGCCCTCTTTGAGCCCAAAGCATTAGGAAGTTCAAGGACTGGCTGTAGTCCAAGGGGACCGGTTGATCCCGGGAAGAGTTCTTCCTGCATGGATTCCTGAATTTACTAAATAGGGAACGAGTTGACTCCACGCGTGGTTCGTTAAGACAGGGCTTCCTCCAGCAGCCCTCCAGCTGTTGTAGCAAATTTGATCCTGAAGGCTAAGTAGCCGTAGCTGGATAGTGTGCTCCTCATCCCAAAGGCCCTGAAGGGTCTGAGCAGGCTGCGCACAGGAATGGCTTGTCTGTCCGGTATTAATGCTCTGCAGCCACAGGAGAGACTGTCCCTGGATACTAGGGAAATGACTGTATGAATGGTCACGTTCATAAACGTCAGCTGCTAAGAATCTATGCCCCATCAAAGTCATGAAGTTAGCATGAAGCTGTTTAAAATCCTCTGCTTTTTGCCTCCTGAGTTTTTGGACTGCATTAGCTTCCCATGTTCAAACTTTTCTCTGAAACCTTAAGAACTGGGAAAACATGCATAAATAGAGATGGGTATTTCATCTAGCGGAACTTCAATAGAATTATTAAATATGGGAGTTGACAACACTAAAAAGGTAGGTCTAATTTAAGCAATGTTTGAAAATCATGTTAAGCAAAAGTCTCTAATCTGTGTGAAAATGATGCCAGCCCTGTAAGCAGAAGCAGTAGCTTTTTTTTATCCTTGATCTTGGAAAAGACAGACGGCAAAAAATGTGTCATAACTGTGAAGGGTTCTGGGTCAAGAATGTTCATATCTGAAAAAGCTATTGCTAAGACTGTTACAAAGTTACAAAATTCTTGTAAATTAAAAAAATAGTAGTGTTTCTTTTTAAATTCTGATAGAAAGTTTGTCTAAAGTGGTGTTCCTATATTGTATTGAGGCATGTGAGCACACTGCTTAATGGTGATGTCAGAAGTATTCACTGATCATGTGCAATTAAAAAGTCATTTATTTTCACTGCCTGTAACAAATGAAATGCTGACAGTAAAGAATAGAGATGGGGGATGATATCCTTTTGCAAGTATCAAAGTTTATCTCTGTCGTACTATTCTGTCCAGCTGCATGAGGTAAGATAATAATCAGAGGCAAGGCACTTCAGAATAAGTAGTTTCTAAGAAACTCAGGAAACAATAGCTGAACCACTGGAAGTGATGATTTGTTTCCAAGTGTGAGTATAAACCAGGGATAAACACAAGTGGTTGGCCAAAGCTTAAGCTTGTGGAAAATAATCTTAAAAAAAAAAAAAAGGTGCTGTAAGTGGCCCGCAGTTGTTTGTGAGGCGACGCAACCACCGAGAGACTGGCAGAGAAGCCTCCTACAGTCTCGATGCAGAGGTGGGGAGGGTGTGAGTTGGGTGTCATGCAGGGTAAGGCAAGCTGAGGGCCTCTAACCCTTTTCTTCCCCATTAAATCAAACAAGTCAACAGTATGGGTTGTTTTTTTGGGTGTTTTTTTTTTTTTTTTAAGAAGCTGTTTTGAATCATTTTAGTTGGACTGGTTACAGGCCCCAAAGGAAGGGTTTGCAGATGGCAAGCACAGGTGGGTCCGTATTTTCACCGTGACTAGAACCAGAGATGTCTTATCCAGCAACTAGTCTGAAAGCTGAACGTTCTTGGGGAAATCTCACAGAAAGGGAAGCAGCTCATCCTGCCACCAAACAGTTCACTCGGGGGTCGATGAAGGGTTCGGGGGACAACCCGGATTGCAGCTATGATGCAGTGTAATAGCAAGAGGGGGAGACTGAGTCTAGAATGAGAGGTGTAAGTGCACACAGAGAGGAGTGCAGGCAATGGCCTGCCGCTTGCAAAATGTGATCACTGAGGCAGTAGCAGAGATCACAGACACAAGGTATCCTTCAGTCTGAAAAACAAGAGAGTTCAACAGTGCAAGAATCTGTAGTTGTGAATGTTTCACTGTTAATAACTTGAGTCACGGTGATGGCAAACCAGGCAAGGAAAAATCCTGAACGTGTTAGCTTTGATTATCATTTGGTACAGTTTCTTGACTGTGGAAGAACTTACTTAAACCGAGTCAATTCCTGGTCTGCGCAGCTTCAGTTCATGATTTCCCATTGGAGGTCCTAGGACTCAAGTTGCCATTTGTTTTCTCTTTCCTTCTCACCCCTCCACCCTTACATGCTTCCACTCTGGGTCTAAAAAGCAGCTGTCATAAGAATTACTGAAGCTAAAAAAATCAGTGCTTTGTACCATCTGAAAGCTTTGCAGCCTTGAGTCATACGGAGGGTAAAAAGCAATCCATCTTAAAGATCAGCGGTTTTTAAACCACTGAAACCTACATTTGACCTTAGAATTGCGAGGAGAGGGATGTTTATCATGATAACAGGATTTAAAACCTAATTCCTCCTAGCCTTGTCTAATGTACACAGTATTTCACAAGCTGGTACAAGCATGAGTGGGAAGGCTTGTGTTTTACCAGAAGAGCTGAGATGTTACGCACAGACTGCTGTTTTGGGCAATGTTATTTATTTATCTGGATAAACATTTCCTTTTCCACTGGGAAAAAGTTGGAAAGGATATGAAGAGTATGTATTTGTGAGACTTGGAGGTGGTGTGTTCTCCAATGGCTTCGTTCACCAGGATTGCACACAGGGCAATTATATATTGTTACACTAACGGCTAAGCATTGGCTTCTTTCTTATTTCTTCAGAATTATATGTGCAACCTTCATGTTGTCTCTGTGGCCAGTCATGTGGAATTTAAGATATCTCTGTTGCCAGTTCTTCTTACACAATTCATTCCATGAGCTGCTCCACGTACTAGAGCAACACAGCGACCTCATATCCTGAATACCGGTGTCCCTACCCTACTGTCAGAACAAGTATCTCTGTCATATCCCTTGCACCCACTCCTCAGAGAGATACCAGTCTTCTCCTCTTTCCTATGCTTGCTTGCTTCTGCTCTGGGAATGCCCTTCCTAAGGTGCTCAGCAAAGCCACGACCCTTTACACCTTTAAAACTTCCCTGAAGATCCACTTCTGTGCTGCTTGCAAGAAACTAGCTAAGTAATCTGCTTATTTATTTCATTTATCTCACAAGTGACTCACTTTTTCCATGGTGCCTGCAAGAAACTTGTTGATTAAATCTGCTTCCTCTTCCTCTGTTTTTAACGAACAGAAACGTTGCTGGATTGTCCCCTGCGTTGGCCTTTGCGGAGGTTGGGTGAACGCTAGGGTGACTGGATCACAATCACCTTTCCGGTGCTGCTCTTCTTCCTGCCCATTCATTGCTTGTATGCTTTGTTGCTTCTCATTAGAAACACCACCTTGTCCTCCAGCAGCTTAAATAAAGAGGCTTTGCTCTTCACTTGGCTCTTCATGACTTCAGCAGAGCACCAAATACACGTAGGAACCCACCTGCTTGGAGCTGGTTATAGGCTCAGTGCCTTAGTTTAAGAGCTGCTGCAGGCATGGTCAAATTTTTTTGTCTCTAGCCAAATGTCTTCTACCACAGTTTGCAAGAGTGTCTAGAACAGTGTTCTAATAGCACTTGGTGTGACTGTTGACTGTTGTCATCCTACTCCAGGCATTTTTCATGTTTCTAACTCCAAAAAAGTTCTGTTAAGATAAACGTGTGTGAAGGTTCTCGGCTTGCTAACGCTCTCTAGCAAGTGCAGATAGTGTTATCCACGCTTTAAACAGAGAATGTCAATGTATTTTAATTGAACGCAATTTTATCTTAATGGTTAGGAGTAACAATTTAAAGACCTTTTTTTCTTTATAGGAGAAGGTAGCAAACTGAATCTTTTTTTATAATTGTATTGTCATGGAGTAATACATACAGGAATCATTTTTATTCCTGTGCTACGTAACAGGCAGCGTTTATTTGTGGCTTGGTGTGCTTGTTATGTCTCTCTAATGCACAAAAACCAGTGGGTCTCCCTCTTGTGCAAGTGGGGACCTGTGTATTCAGTGCCCTCTTTGGCAGGCCATCTCCAGCTGCATGAAGTTGAGCGCATGCTGTGTGTCAGCAGGATCCGTGGGCTGGAGCGTAAGACGTACCCATTGCTCACTTGTTGGCAGTTCCCAAGGAAACGGTATGGCCTTGGCTATGTCAACATCCTAATTTGATACCAGTTATGTGGCGTTATCATTGAGCAGGCTAATGGTCACATAGGTAATTAATATTGCTAGAAACAATGACAGCATTCCTGTCGTTAGTAAGGACTCCATTTTGTTCAGTAAGACCCAGAGTTTGAACCCCCAAATTCCCTCCCAGCCTCGCCTTGGAGCTGGAGGCTGGAGCTGCACTAATGCGATTAATCCTCTGGTTGCTTTCCCTGCCATGTCGGGAAGGGTTACCTGGGGGTGAGTCCTGAACATTATGATAAGCATTAGTAATTTGCTAGATGGAAAACAAGCAAAGTGTCTCCGACTACTCAGAGTTACCACTGACTAGCTCCCCCAGCTGCAGTCCCTGAGCAGAAGGTGAACGAGGGCAAAGGAAGGAGTAAGAGCCCCCAGGAGAGTACAGGTTTCTCCAGTGAACTGGTTAAGAGCTTTGAAGTAGAACATGCCTTCAACGTGGACTTTTTCTTCTTCTAGTTCAGCTTATGATACCAAAACAAGACAGAAGGTGGCAGTAAAAAAGCTTTCAAGACCTTTTCAATCACTTATTCATGCGAGGAGGACATACCGGGAGCTTAGATTGCTTAAGCACATGAAGCATGAGAACGTAAGTGGAGAGTGAGTTTGTTCTCTTTGTGTTTTTATGACAAAAGGTTGTGATGCAGGCTTAAGTTCAGTTAGGTACAATCTTTCTCAAAAAGTATATGCGACACTCTGGCTACCCAAGATACCTAGCCTGGTCATCTTATGTGTTATGAAGTCATTGGACTTTCAAGTAGACACTTCCAGTAGTAAAAGGCTGCCTTTTTATTGAAAAATGAGCTGATTTTGTCTTGAAGATACAGCTAGTGAAATCCAAAACAAGTGGTCCTATTCTTCTTGAACTAAAGTAATGAGTGATCTGCTCACTACTGTTGGATGCTCTTGAAATATCAGCCTAGGGAAAAACACCCAACCCAAAACAAACTCAAACCTGCTTTTGCTGAATTTGGATTCTGTTGAGAAAATAAGGACAGATACTCTCATTGAAATTAATGACAGTGTAATATCTAGATTAAAGATAGAACTTTAGGCCTCAAATAATTCAGTACTTTCCTAAGTTTGTGTGGCAAACAGTTGATTTCA
Organism: Chionis minor; assembly: GCA_013398295.1. NCBI lineage: Eukaryota > Metazoa > Chordata > Aves > Charadriiformes > Chionidae > Chionis > Chionis minor. Next base: position 559,511 of record VZSF01011189.1, read on the forward strand.
GTGGGAGCATCCACCTGCATAAAAGTAACTTGATGAATTGAAGCCTGGATAAAATACAGTGGGTTGAAAACTATCCTGGAGAAAGAATGCTTAAAAAGTTAATCAACAGCAGAACAAGATAACCCATGAAATTGTGCATAATCTTAAGTATATCAAGCATATAAGCCACGTGTCAGCTTTTCTGTAGTGAGACGACATATTTCCTGCCTTTATTTCTGATCGTCTAAAGTCTTATTGTAATTACTTTTTGTAATTAATTAATAGAATTTTCTGTTGGTCATGGAGATAGCTGAGGCTATACCTGTACAGACCACCTACTGTGCCAGTTGTACTAAGTTTTCAGGAAGGCATTATGTTGTGTATTTTTAAGTTTCATGCCAAAACCGCTAAGCGCTGTCAATACTAATTACATGTTGCTTTACAGATTTCGAAAATAAAATGTCAATTCCCTCCTCTTTCAGGTTATAGGATTGCTAGATGTTTTTACACCTGCAACATCAATAGCAAATTTTAATGAAGTGTAAGTACAATTTTAAAATTACTCTGACTAGCTAGTAAGTACGTACTTGTGACACTGGGGCACAATTACACAATTGAGAACTGGGAATGGCAGATGTATCCTTTAGTCCCGACACTTTTTTTTTTTTTTTTGGAAAAGAATCAATGTTTCGGCAAAATTTGTCAAAAAATAAAACTTCCAGTGGGAGCAAGGAGGGAAGTTACTCAAAATGCTCTTATTTCAACCAATCCAATGTTAATCTCCATCATGAGATAGTCCGGGGCCTTGCAGGTACTGTAGTTTCGGTGCCTCGGGCTCCCACTTTGATGTTGGGTGAGATTTCCTATTCATCTCAAAATACGATGCATTCTCCTCTCACTGAACTGCTGTAGTGTGTCATGGAGAAAACAGAGATAAAAGCTTTTAATGAACCATAAGGACTTTTTCTGTGTGTTAGTAGAATGGAAAAGGAACCTACATGGGAGCGTGTAGTTACTCTTTAGATGTGCTGCTTATAGAAGGATTTACACCCAACCAATCTCAAATGAGGTGTGTTTCTTTGTTTTCTTCTGTGTTTTATTTTCACAGGTATCTTGTGACAAATTTAATGGGTGCTGACCTGAATAACATTGTGAAGTGCCAGAAGTTAACCGATGACCATATACAGTTTCTCATCTATCAGTTACTTCGAGGTCTTAAGGTACCGGCTGAAGGCAAGGGTTTTAGACTCAGCAACCAAAATGTTGTAGTAATGAATAGTTCATTGCTGTGATAGTACTTAAAGACTTTTGGTTACGTCTTAAGGAGTGCACTGGTAGCAGAAATGATTTCAGAAATTACCTGATCATTTTTCTAACCAAAAATAGAACCCTGGACCCATAAATGTTTACATGTGCAACACATGTGAATACTCTGCTTCAACATTAACTTTGATTCAGTGACTATTTAAGTTCTTATTGACAGAGACTCACTTGCTATATGGTCTCTCAGGTGAACATGTTCTGTAGTGCCCAGTGTGTGTTTTAGACATTTCCTCTCTCATGAGAAGGGAGTGAAAATACATCTGAAGAATGTGAAATTGTTAAAGAACAATATGACAAGTAATTCACATTTGTGATTTGAAAGACATAAGATGGTTTGAAAAACTATAGGCCTGATTTTTTGTAGAGCACTTCACATGGCTGAAGAGATAAGCAAGCTAGTTGGGTTCTTTGGGAAACATCTGGAAGTAAAAGCTTATCCTAGCGATGTACGATGTTGCACACAATCACCTAGGATTTACTCTGCTTGTAAAGTCATTGTTTCCTTTAATTCTATCAGCTAAAACTTATACACTTAGGTAACACAGGCAATTGGCAATGAAACTGTAGCAAAACTTTCTTCCAAAAGAATTGAAACATGACATTAAACTTGAAGTGTCTATAAACAGAGTAAGATGTAGAAAATGCTTTCCATTACTAGGTGATAAGCATTTTCTTGGGCCAGTATCGATTTTCCCAGGTACAAGCAAAAAGAAAAGTGAGGGGTCAGCTGCTTAGTGGCTAACTTAACAGTAATTGATATTTTAGACATGGAAAATAACTGTACGTTTGAAAGCAAGCCATGGTAAATACTGGCTCTGAAATATACTTATTACATGGTTTTCAGCAAGTCACCTGGTGCCTGAGACAGTAATTTGTATTCATCCATACAGGTTCTGTCAATTTAAGTGCAGATTTTAGTGAATAAAAATTGCAGAACTGAGCCCTTAGTTGCTGTGTCTCATTTACTTAAGTTAATAGCTTAATTAGGAAGATGGATTCTGGAGTTAATTATCCAGCTTGTGGTTTTGAATGTAAGGCTATGTTGTGTCAGAGCTAAATAATAGTTAAGAGTTGCGCTCTAAAGTGAGTATTAATTTCTGTTTCGAAGGGGAGGGGTTGATGGTGGCTCGTCTCTTCTGGAATTGAAATTTTCATATCTCATTAGTCAAAGAACATTTGATCATAGATAATTCCTCCCTTACGTCTATGCTGGAGTCATTACAACGTGTATTCGCATACCTGAGTAAGCCCTGGGCTGGCCGGTGGGTGAGTCCAGCAGCACGGAGCGCAGGCTTCGCTGTGTAGTGTGGCAGGCTCCTGAGCTGGCTGGTGGGGGGCTCCTTGGTGGCACCAAGAGAAGCCCTTGTCTCCACAGAGCAGGGACACAGCTCCTTCTGTTGCAAGCGGTGGTTTGGTTTCCTCTTCGTTCAGCTGCTCGCAGCCATTGTGAGGAGCACTCAGGGGTGGCCCTGCCCTTCGATAAACAGTGCGTAGATCTGGAACGAGAAGAATGCCCTTGTGTTTTCTTTGGGTTTTCCCAGTTGATATGCAGGTTTTGCCTGTAATCTCTGCTCCTGAAAAAGGAGGTGAATTCACCTCTAGAGAATAGAAGAGAAGGTTTTCAAGGTCCTGCTTATCCTGGTTAGTAAGATCATAGATAAATTCGCTGTTAATCCTAAGAAGTGAACGATAGGCAATTACAGAGTAAGCTTTTCTCAATCTTGGAGTTTTAATATTTTATGTAAAATAGCAGAGACACTAAACAGCCACTGAAATACTGCTTGAGGTGCCTGCTTTGGAAGTGGCCCTGAAGCAATATTGTGGCTCGGGGGTGGGTGTTCTGGTCACTAACCTGTCCCAGGGTGCAAGTATCTCTCACCCACATTCAGCACTCACAGTATGGGAAGGTGACTTACATCATCTTGGGGTCAACCATACTGCTCCCTAGGCCACTGACTTCACTGAGCCACTAGCTGATCATCGTGAACATCCAGATAGGACTGGGACAAGTTCCAAACTTGTGAGAAGCTTTCAACAGCAGAATCACTGCCAGTGCTGTCTTTTATGGTAGAATCTGGTCTTCATGGTTACCTTTATTGAAATCTCCAGCTCTAGATAAGACCAAACGAGGAGGTTTTGAAGTTCGTCATACCTCCGTTTGATCTGAAAATGTAGTGTGATGGAGGTCTTTTCTGTATATAAAACAACCAGTCTCAGAAGCTAAAAGATACAATGAGTGACTTAGACCTTTCTTCACCTCTAACTTCAAATCTTACCTATTTTTTTCCTTTTTGTTTCACAGTATATTCACTCAGCTGGAATCATCCACCGGGTGAGTTCACGCATTACGATAATAAAAATGTGCCCCTCTGTGCATCAAATGTGTTTCCAAGATGCAGTTATAATATACGTTAGAAGGTTAAAATCATACTTGACTAACTCTCTGTTCTGCTATAGGACCTGAAGCCCAGTAACTTAGCTGTAAATGAAGACTGTGAATTGAGGGTAGGTGTCATGCCATTGTAATGAAGAATGTTGTAAAAGCTCTCAAGATGACAGTTTCCTAAAAAGTGGTAGCTAATGGGTTTTTTTTATTTCTGATTCCGCTTTCAGCTGTTCGCTACTGTTGCTCCCCTGACATAGAAAACCCATTTCCGCGCATATGTGTTTTCTCCCAAATGTTAGTTTAGTATAAATACAAGTATCTTTGCAAAACGTTCATCCCTAGTTCCTCGCAGATGGTACATAGGCTAATAATTTGGCTCATGGGTGAGCACTTAACTGAGAATATCTTGAATGTTTGACCTCTGATATGTATCTCCATCTGCCATGTTTAGATGAAGCCTTGTAATAGCTTTCATTTTTATAACTATAGAACATACAAGCTAAATCACGTAATGATATGAAAAAAGATACCAGTATTACCAGTCATGTTACCAGTTACAGGCAGTAAAAAAATAAAATAAAAATAAGAAAACAAACAAACAAAAGAACCCTGTAATCCATACTTCTCAAATGCTATTTTAATGCACACGTCTATATGAATACATATCTTTATGTATCTGTGTGATACGGTATTACAGAATAAGCATGAGACTCTGGAGAAGGAAAAGATGTCTTCTAGCTTTCTAAGCCTTTAAGAAGCATTTAAGAGAAGTTTAGCATTTCTCCACGACAGTCAGAAACATCTTTCTCCCTGTGACTGGGACTCTGATGTAATCACTGTTCCAGCTGCAAGGGATTTAAGAAAAGATTCCAAATACTACAAGATCAGCAAAAAATCACAATAGTGAATAAGAGTGGTGCAGTTAGGTTCTCCCACTAATCCAGATCTGTGGTGAGAAACTGTAGTTCCTTTTTGGTTTAGTGACACTTGCAGATGCTCAGCAAGTTTCATGATTACCCCTTTAATGTCTTCATGTGTGTATGTTCAGCATCTGTGAAATTTTATGGGTCATCTGGGTCTGATCATGCACTCTAAAATGTGTGCTGTATTTTTGTACTGTAAGTAAAGGAGACTTCTAATTTTTTTTTCTATTATTATGGTATCTGTGCACCTCCCCACCTCACATCTTTTACACTGCTGCTTGCTTTGCTATTTATAGCAAATGCTACTTATAGCATTACTTCCTCTGATACCAACTTATTTTCTATTAGAACAAAGTAGTGGATATTTCCAGGTACAAACAAAAAGAAAATAGAAGCAGAAAGAAAATAGAAGCAAAAATAAAGAAAACTTTTGTGTATGTATTTGATAGAAGGGATCAGCTATTAAACAAAAACGTTGCTGAAACCCTTCTAAAAATAAGTGCATTAGGGTTTGAGTTTCACACCATTGTTCATGCCTTGTTGCCTTATGCTCTTATTTTTGCTTTTTTAAGAAATAAATAATGATTTTAAAGTATATTAGAAGTAAAGATGTTAATGTGTTATGTATATTTTATTATTTTTCTTGAGGCTTTTTATGTCTCTAAATTGGATTATAACTGCGGAATTTTGCATTATGCTCTTTAAATTTTCTTACTCTCAATGAAAAGCACTAGCATCAGCCTAATAAATAATCCCGGATCTCATCATGAGAGGTTGCCACTGATCTTAATTCACATTTCTATTTGAAGAGATGCTAACTAGCTTGGATGACTGACTTAATGAACAGCACTGAGGCTCAGGTGGCACAACTTTCCCAACGATCTCCCTTGGAGTTAGGGATACCTTTGAGCTCCGTAATTAGTGGGACATAGACTAATTTAAAAATATAAGCAAAGAAATGAGCAGGAAAAATTTAATTGAAATAACTTCACTGCATTGTAAACTTAGCAAAGGAGAGCATATGGAGGGGAACGTTGTGCCATCAAGCCTATGAGTAATACATGTACCTAAACAGAGCTCCTTTGTTGTTTCGGTGGGGGAGTTCTACCAAGAACAGATGGTGTGCAATTTAAATCTACCTTGTTATGCAGGATATATGTTTCTCTCCTAGCGGCGTCGGAATGATGTGTGATTTGGGTAAAAGACCCAAGATAGACATGAGAGGGGAAACAACAAAAGTTCTGCAGATTTGGGATCAGCTGGCGTGTACTTTAAATGTTTAAATGGCCAGTGGCACTTGCCGTTGGCGTTTTACACAACCATTCCCAGTTGAAAGCGTTTTGCTTTTTATAGAACAGTGCTTATTTTTAGCAAATGAATGTCAGGGGAAAATTGAACTTGAGGCAAAAGGTGAAGTTTGCCTTAGAGGACAAAGGGCCAGCCGCATCGCAGTGGGAACATCTTTACGCGGAGCCGCAGGGTACAGCAGGGAGAGCAGGTGAGCTTGTCCGCAGACTGTTGCTGTTTTGCTTCACTGGTAGCGGGGGACGATGGGTAAACCCAAAAACGAGTGATGGGGAAAATCGGTACCTATAACAAAGTGAAAAGACAGGCTGAGAGACTTGGGGTTGTTCAGCCTGGAGAAGGGAAGGCTCCAGGGAGACCCTAGAGCAGCCTTCCAGAAGGAGGCCTGCAGGAAAGCTGGAGGAGGGACTTTGCACAAGGGCATGTAGCAATAGGACAAGGGATAATGGCTTCAAACTGGAAGAAGGTAGATTAGATTAGGTATTGGGAAGAAATTTTTCACTCTGAGGGTGGTGAGACACAGAAACAGGTTGCCCAGAGAAGCTGTGGATGCCCCATCCCTGGAAGTGTTCAAGGGCTGGTTGGATGGGGCTTTGAGCAACATGGTGTAGGGGAAGGTGTCCCTTCCCATGGCAGGGGGGTTGGAACTAGATGATCTTTAAGGTCCCTTCCAACCTAAACCATTCTCTGATTCTATGAAAAGGCATTTGAAAAATCATTATTTATTTTATTTTTATTCTGTAGATTTTAGACTTTGGTTTAGCTCGGCAAACTGATGATGAAATGACCGGGTACGTTGCAACAAGATGGTACAGAGCTCCAGAAATTATGTTAAACTGGATGCACTACAATCAAACAGGTAAACTGTGAAGATGTGTGTTCTGCTACAGCTGAATATAGTGATAGTTTTAAACCAAGAGGCAACGCTGATTAAGGATCTCTTTGATTCATGGTACATGTTTTTATCTCATTTTTTTGGCAGTTGACATCTGGTCGGTTGGATGCATCATGGCAGAGCTATTGAAAGGGAAGGCCTTATTTCCAGGAAATGATTGTATCCTTAACATAAAACATAAAATGCAGCTATAAAAATACTCTCTATTTCTTTTTTTTTTTTCTAATGACTTGAGTATTTCTATGGAAATATTTTTGAGGTAACAAACCTCTAAAACAGTAAACAATTTTTGCTATTCTGAGTTTAGTGTATATGACAGCTGAATATGAGACCCACTGGTCTCATACAAAAAAAACCAGTAACAGATGTTCCTAAACAACAATAAGTTACACTTATTCTTTGTTGTGTATCTGTATTTAAATAATGGCCTAGTTACAAGAGAGCAGATTTCTTCCATGTGTGTGTCTTACTGAAATAACATACGTTAAAACTGAAGCTGAGTAAAGGCAATAATTTTTGATCTGCTAATATAATTTTTAAAAAATAGAACTGCTTTTAGGTTGGAAATTCCTTAAATGCAAACAAATTAACTTTTTAAGTAATAAGGGAATTAATAGGCATATTGTGTCCTGTTATAAAAAAAGCCAGCAGTTCCAGAAATGTCACAGGAGCAACAAAACCCTCTTTTTCTTCAGTGCTGTGGTCCCTGCTGGAGCATCAGGGATTTCCACTGGCGTTTCCTGTGCTGGCAAGAGGGGGGAAAAAAGAGTAAAATAACAAAAGAAAACTGAAGAAAAATGAGGAATGAGGAAACAACTGCATCAGAGGAGGAAAGCTTTTAATATGAGAAACAAGGGCACATTCTTCTGTTCTGAATATTGACGTTCCTTGCTACTATGAAAACCCTCAAAAAGCAAAGCTTCTGCTAAAACTAAGCTGTTGCCAGCGGCAAAAGAGCGTGACGTTTGAATTGCCTGCAAACCTGGGAAGAAAGCTGAGACACCAAGTCTCCGCACTGACCTTTCTGTTGTGCTCAGCATCATTAGGCTGTATTGTAACCACAGGCATTGTCCAGATGTTCATCATCTGGGTGATAACCGTGCTTCAGACTGTTTGATTACATGGCATGTGGTAATTGGAAAGATCAGTACATCTTGTTTTCAAGAAATAAGATTTTTTTTGCTGTTATAAAATATTGTCTACAATTATACGATTACATCAATTTAAATAAAGCTGTAAAATAACCTTGAGTCTCTAGGGAAAATGTAATATACTTTACAGGTCTCATATGACAATGAAAAATTAACATTTGCAAAGTTTTTGTCTTGAGACTGGTGTCAAACAGATTTTTAAAGCTACCAAATGAGAATTTTCCACTTACCAGCCCTCAGATGTAATCCAGCCCTGTGTGCTGTATCAGACTATTCTTCAGAAATCCCTCAGACCACTGAAATGTAAATATGCTATTAAAATTAAGCTTAAGAATATATTAAATTGGCAACTAGGACAGGAAAGCAGTATTCTTCATGCACCTTTCTCATGTGCAGGCACACCTGACAGATTCATATAGTACAATAGAGAATTTGATACTCCAGGACTAGGCTTAAGAAGGTATGAGCTGATATCCTTCCATGGACTATGATGGAATTGTCTTGCTGAATAGTTTCAAACGTCTTAGCTATCTGCATGAAAGCTCACTAATTGTTTAAACCCAGAAGACCATGTTTATTTCCCTGAAATAATGCAGATATTGATCAACTGAAGAGAATAATGGAAGTTGTGGGCACACCCAGTTCTGAACTTCTGAAGAAGATATCATCAGAACATGTGAGTTCACAGCATCATTCCGTTAACTGACTTTGTCGTTCTTTTCTCCAATTGGCATTGTATGTCACTGGCTGTGTTGCACAGATACTCTGATTTGGAAATGGGCAAACCCTTCAAAGTGGTCTAGCAGCAAAAAACCCTATTTTTTGCTGCTGGAATGCTATCATTCAAAAAATAGTCTTTTTCGAGGTATCCAAATGCCTTGGCTGTCAGCTGGATTAATTTTCATGTACTCAGTTTTTGAAAGGAGTTTTGCAATTGGTCCTGGTGATCTTTGATTTTGCTGCTACACCTATCATAAAAAATTCAAGCTGGTGCTCAGCTCAGAGTATTGTATTGTTGTTATTAAATCTGATGTCTCTGTAATTTTTATGCTTTCCGTTGTTGTAAGGGATCTAAACAGAGATAAGGGAATCAAATAATGAGTGTTCTGCATAAGTGTTCTTATTTGGATCCCTAATTTGAAATTTGCATTTATTGATTTCTCTGAATGCTTGTGTGAGGTCTGCTTTCATGATAATACCTATAGTTAATGGTGTGATTTTTAACTCCCCAGATGACTTCTTTAAAATAGTTATTTAGTAAATCATTTCCACTTGTCTCTGCTGAAGCTATGCTTAAGGATTCACTTTAAGCTGTAGCCATGGCTATCCAGCTGAGGAGCAAGATGTGGTATTGGCTGATAAAGGCAGGTGATGAGCGCAGTGTAAAAATTCAAATAAACAGCAGTACACAGATACCTCCTGAGCTGAAGCTGTTTTTGTAAAACTTTTTTGTATATACCTTAAGCTAATACTAATGGCTCTTTTTCTGCTTGTGTGTTTATTGGCGGGTTTTCTTTGAACTTCCTAATGAAGGCGCTAGTGGGTTAAGTAAGCAGGAACAGTAGGAGAGCCAGAGCAACGCTGTGTTTCTGGAAGGTTCAAGCATAATGAAACCTCATCAGCACAAGCCAATGCACAGCCCCAGAGGTTGGGGGTACCCAGCACCTGGGAATGGCCAGGACAGGAGGAGGATCCATCCTTGTACCAGGGACTGGATTAACCAGCAAATCTCAGACTGTGCTGTTCTAAGCATAGGTCCTTGTATAGCCTTTATGTGTTATTAAGGTAAGATTAAGTTTTTGCAGTAAGACGTTCAGAGTAGTGTAGACAGCTGTGTGATTTACCCACAACTAGTCAGTTTGTGAGCTTTTTGATTATGAGATTAAGCACCTTAAATATTTACTGGAGATAGTATCTGCTTTGTCTTTAATTTCTTGTGTTTCAGAGCATACCTCAGTGAGCTATAGGAATCCCAAAACTGTTTTACTGCAGCTAATTATACCTTTAGAGCATAGGGAGAACACAAAAAACAAGTTAATGCCGGGGGGGGGGNTGGGCTGCTGCTGCCTGGCTAGAGGAGCAATGTCAAAGGAGATGTGTACCCTGCTTGGAGGTACTTGCCTCGTGTAAAGGAGTGTCTATTCTATTCCTTTGTTCTAGTTCTTCTTTACCTTGTAGTTTGGCCTTATTGCTTAGCTATTTCTTAATGCAGCTTGCAGCCCTGGACAATTTTTTCAATTCCTCTAACAGCAAGGTCAGAGGTTTTCAGTTAAAAGTAGAGGATTAAAGAATTAGAAAGTAAAAGATCAACCTCAGGACATGTTTCAGCACAAGTTACTGAGCTGTTTTGTCAGTCTTCCATGTTAGTATGGGTTTAAATGGTGATTGCATTTCATTATTTTTAGAATAATTTAAATGTCTGGATTCTGTTGGTTGGGTTTCTGTGGTGAGTATAAGCACACCATATAAGCAGAGGGGACATGTTGGTAAGTATCCTTTGATAGGTCTGTGTTGTTTTCAAAGGACTTCTGGACAAGTTGGAGAGAATGTTGACCGTATCTTATTCAGTCATGCTTGGATTAGTGATGTTAATTGATGTCTGTACAGAAACAAATAATCCAGAAATCCACAGATGTTTGTCATGAGATAAATTTACCTCTTGTTTCTACCCTGGTCCGCAGCTTCCAAGCAAGAACATGTGACAGCTCTCTTTTGCTCTGCTGTTCATATATATGTATAAACTAATGCCCTGGAAGACTTGACTGTGATAGGAGCTGCGCATGCCGACCACCTAGCAGGTGTTTGCTGCCTTTATGAACTTTAGGGGCATAAAATAGGTGGAGTAAAGCCTGTGTTTGACTAGTCTAGACATTGTTCTCTGCATGACTGGCTGCACCTGCTAAGAAGAAATCCTCCTTCCAGAAAGTCTTGCTGTCAGCCCCCATAATGAAAAGGGAAAATGCTAATATAGTTTTAACAGGTTGGGGACATTAACAGATGAAGGCTTGCTTCTTTTAGTATGACTCTGAAGTGTGTCACTAATGGTAGTCTAGAGTTTTCATAGAATATGCTTACATGTTTCAAGCAGAAAAAATAAATACATGTGCCTTGTTAAATTAGAACACAGTTTGAAAAGACACTCTGCTATGTAATGATTTAAAATACCTTTGTATGAGTTCATTGCAGCTGCAGAAATTAAGATGATGGCAGAGAGAACAGTGTGTGGGACAGGATCTGTTTCCTCAGTGTCGTTGTAGGATTGCACAGATGATATGTCAGAGTATTTCACAGTCCCTTCATGATAATCCAGAAGATAGTTCCACAGTTCTTAATCTGATATCTCACTTGAAGCCGTGGAGCTGCTTGGTATGAACAACTTTATTTCCTTTGCTGTCTTCAGTAGGCCAAGGATGCTTAGTTAGCCTTGTGCAGATAGTCTCCTTCTAACAGGATTGCTAAGTGTGCAGGGAGATGTTCTGGTAACACAAACAAGTCTTAAAAGGATGAAGGGTTTTTTTCGAAGACCAGCTGGGTTTTTTATGGATTTGGAGACAGCCATTTGCCTCCTCTTTAACTGTTCCATTTCAGAATTCCCTGTTCTGTGTGATCCCAGCCCGTAGGACCAGCATTCAACCTCTTCCCTTGCCAATCTATCTACCTCAGGCCAGAAATTCATAGCTCACGTAATGTCAGGCTCCGTGCTGACATTTGTGGGTCCGATATGTGGGTAGGTTTTCCTAGCTGAATTTGGGTGAGCCTGTCACAGCCATGGTGACGAGGCAAGCTATAAATTCTGTTAAACTTCTGAAGATCTGCACCCTGGGAGTATCGGGATTTGTTCTTTGGTTAGTCATGCTACTGTTCAACAGAGGCAGGAGAGGAGGGAAGGATGGAGATTGGATTATACCATTTTGCTGAGGGCAACTGAAAGATGATTTAAGTTGTAATTTGTGGTTGAATGTTACATGCCTGTGCGCCCTGGGGATATACTGCAGTGAACCAGTAAGTGTAGGTGAAAACATCAGTGCTATCGCACAGACCTTAGAGGAAAATATACCTGTTTAAAACTCTCTTGCTTATTGTGCAATATAAAGGAGTGACTGTTTAAAACAAAGTCATACATTATGGTTTTATATAAAGACTGTTTCCCATGTATAAGAAACAAGAAATACTATGTCTGGTTTTTTTTTTTAGAGTTTATATGGTTAGTGTTGGGCAAAATTTAACCTCTGTGCATGTGGTATGTATATTGATTTATTCCTAGGCAAGAAAATACATTGAATCTCTTCCACATATGCCTCAACAGGATTTGAAAGCAGTATTTCGTGGTGCCAATCCGTTAGGTAAGAAAGTCAAACTGACAGAGATTAAGTCTTTCACTAACATAGGCACTCAAGCCTTCCTTTGCTATATGATCCCATAGAATAACCATCAGACCTGTGAGAAGAGTGTTGCTTAACCTTTCATCCTGAGACTCTTTTCCCTTCACGAAGCCTGTGTCTTTTGTTTCTGGTGGAGGTTACGAGAACCTCCTACAGGAGAACAGTCTGTGGATGAAAAGCGAAAGCCAGTTATATTTAGCAGGAATAAATAAAAATGTCACGGGGTCTAGACTAGAGACATCACTTCTGGCTCAGGAAGGCCGTGAGCTGTAAATTGCTGGCAAGCAGAAGAACATACCAGGAAGTATAGCTGTTTGAATGACCCTTTTGAGTATTATTTCCTAGGAATGTATTAGCCATTGTTGGACACAGGATACCGGGCTAGACAGCCCCTTGGTCTGACCCTGCACAATTGTTTTTATGTCTAACCAATTGGTTCTGCCTGTGCAAAAGAGATGTTTCTATGAACGATTTCTTGTGACATGGCAAAGGAGATGTTTGAGTCACTGGAGTCATCTTACTACAGTTCCTGGTCAGTCCCATCGAGTGCACATTAAAACATTGTATTATAGGGAAGTATTACGAGTTAAATGTTTTGAATTTGTTCTGTGTATTAAAAGACCATTTATTTTTATAAATACAAGTAGCTGTGAATGCTTTCTTGTAAAAAATGAGATATATTTGTATGAAGTACATGAGACCATGCTACATGTTAATATCAAATAATTTGTATATAATCTTTTAAATAGTTTGATAAACTTTCCATATAAAACCAACTTCAGCCTTACAGATCTCTCTCAATTCTAATATTATGGAACTGTTGACTTAAAACATATTCTCTTCATGCTGGGTCCTGTAAAGTTGCTTTGGGGTTTTCATTTGATGATTTCATTGGTGGAGCTAATTAAAAGCGTAATCTCACATTCACAAGTTACTTAAATTTGCGCTGATCAGGACCAAATTAAGCACGTGATGCACAACACAGGATATTTAACTTTTAAGCACACAGATTTTTTCAGAACGAAGGCCTAGGGATGTCTGAAGAGGCGAATCAGATATCAAATAGACTATAATGAACATTTGTGCATACCACAAGCAAACCAAAAGCTTCCTTCAGCTCTGAAAATTGGACTCTCAGTACAAAATCTTCAAAGTTTTTATTTCTTAATGTTACCTAAATTTTGTGGGTTTGCCAATAAAGTTAACTGTGTTTAAAGTGAGTGAGAATAGATTATGTGTAAACAGTTGCCTTCTCTTTTATTTCTAGATGGTCTCTTCTGGCTTTGAACCACATTTCTCTTTTTCCCTTAGCTGTAGATCTTCTTGAGAAGATGCTTATCTTAGACAGCGATAAGAGAATTACTGCCTCGGAAGCACTTGCACATCCATACTTTGTACAGTACCACGATCCGGACGATGAACCTGAGGCTGAGCTGTACGATGAGTCAATAGAGAATAAGGAGCGAACCATAGATGAATGGAAAGGTAACAGAACTGCACGCAGTGGTTAACACCTGCAGCAGAACAAAACCTTACTTAAATAACAGTTTTCCTCTGTTAGAGGAAATGGCACTCTCCAGAGCCATTTGAACCCTTAAGCCTCAAGGAAACAAGCTAAGTCCATGTATGTGCTTGTGGAGTGGAGATGTGGAAAGGGTTGGTTCTCCTCCCTGGGTTTCACTCCCCTTCCCCATTCTATCATCTCCTCACTAGATTCCCTACAGCAGTTTTAATTTTAACTAAAAGCTGATGCTAGTTATCAGGTAACCACACATTCTGTCTTGCTTTTAGTTTTCCAGACCAGGTCTTCAGCTGAAGTAACTGTGCTAGGGCAAGTGACACTATTTGGGATTCTGGTCTAGCTTTCTTCAGAACCAGAAATTAGTATTCTCCACATAGATGTGTATTTTGTTAGTCAGTCTTTAGATAGCCATTAATAGATAAACCATTTTATTGATCCTGTTTGAGATGAGAGTAGATGATTTTACCTTGGATTGACACTCCAAACCCCCTTCTTGAGAAATACCGCAACTACCTTTTTTTATTAGTTAATTCCACACTTGCATCATGATCATATTGCACTACAGTATCACGGAAGTAACATGGCTAAACATTTAGGTTGCAAGTATACTGAAAAGTACAGTTCAATTTCATCATTGTCTAACTAGGACATACTATGCTAAAAATTCCTTACTAGACATTTTTAAATTGAGAGTAATATTCTAGAAAACTAGTTGTTCCTGTTTACCGATAAAGTCCTTTCCTTGGCTTAAGATGAAATATGTATTCTATAAAATAAATGTTCTTCTGTTTCGATTTGTGTATTCAATAACTTTTACTCCAGAAAGGTTTGATTAAAAACATATCAGCACAGTGGGTAGGTTTATGATGGAAAATACTGACCTCCCATGTCTTAATCATGTCCTTGCACTTGTACCATGTTTTATCCGGCGCATGGCAGGGAGGACAAGTAGACTGACTACAGCAAATATATCTTAAAGAAAGATAGGAGCAGGGTCATGGGTCTTTCTACAATACAGCAACCTCCTAGAGCCCTTAAAAGGGTTTTCTGGAGGCCTACTGCATCCGTACAAACAAGGAGGATTGACTGGTTTCGCTTACTCCTTACACACGCTCTCCTCTGCAAAACCTGGCAGCGTACAGCACCGCCTGTACATCTTGTTTCTTGAAAGGGGTGTTCAATTTGCTGCTGTACTTACCAGCAGATGATTTGCTTTCCCCTACTTTTTTTTTTTTTCGGTTGACTGAGTCTTTAACAGGAAAGTTTAACAATTTCCGAGTCATTAAGCTGAGTTCTGTTTGTGTTGAAACTCTGTTGAAATTATTTCAGGGACAATCTTAACTTAACACTTTCTGAACTGAATGGAGGATGTGAAGGTGAATTGTCTAGGAAGGATGGTATTGCATTTTTCTACATCACTGTCCTTGCTGGAACTACAGGTCAAAACCTTCTTTATACAGAGGGGGGAAAAAAAGGCCTGAAACAAAAATCTCAAAACTGGGACAGGGCATGTAGCTTGTCCTCCTGGCCATATTTTTATCTTGGGGAATAAACTTTTTATTTTCAAGTACAATATGTGCCACATTTAAGAAAGGTGAATGAAAGGCAACCATTTGCATAAAATGTTTGTATTGTTGATGAAATGTTGACCCAGTTTCTCTAGATGTCAGTGGGCTATTTTCCCTTTTTCTGTTCAAGTTAAAAACCAGCAGCGCTTGATCGCAAGAGGGACTGAACACCAAAGTAAAATGAGGTTTCATACACTTTGTCTTACATATTATGCACTTAAGAGTTTCCTTGACCTCCGTTGCACACTGCTGAGGCTTGCAGCCCAAGTTCATAGATTTTCTTCTGATGTGTTTAACCAGTTAGAAAATATTCAAAATTGTAGAGGCCAAGAGTATGCTATTCAGAATGGAATGCCACGCACCGTCTCTCCTTAGCTGCTGCTCCAGTTGCACATATCTCAGCTTAACATCTGTCCTCTCAGCTGAGTAGGACGGCATGAGAAGTGGGTAAGGAGCTTCATCAACATACAGTGCGCAGCCAGCAGGAATAATTACTAATACAGTCCTGGGCGTGTGATTTGTGAGGACACTGGCTTCCTCCGAGCTCAGTCAGGACCGCTCACTCTAGCTCCTACCTGGCTGCCTGTGGCCAGATGCTACTTCATAGCTTCAGATCAATCACTGGAAGAGTCACCTAATGCATCCTTCCGCCTCAGGGGTTCTGCAAGCCTTATTTCTTTCCGAGATATCCTTCACTGAAGCTGGCACGGTGGTCACCATACACCATGTTACAGCATAACGCAGAGAGTAAGCAAGATTTTTATGTATGTTTTAGAGGAGCGCTGGGTCTGCTTGTAGGTGTAGCAGCTGTCTCCGACAGATCTGTTTAATAAACAAGCTCATAGACCCAAGTTTGATATGATTTAAACATCACTGTTTGGAAAACACATCCTGAAGTAATGCATTGTTAGCTATATATTTGTGTGAACAGCATTTGCTCCTTAAAATATAATATCTTAACTTGAGAAAATACATAGGAGGTGGCTGCTGACAACATACTCCCCATTACGGTGGAAGGCACGAAACTGGACGTGTCAGCATGACAAGATAGAGGGCTATTCCCAAAGAAGGGTAGAATAGCAAGGAATCTGTTTTTCTAGTTAAGCCTTTCATGGTGAAAATAGAACTGTTATGTGCTTCTAAGACAAAAGAATGTTTTTTTTTCAGAAGACCTTAAAATTAAATTATTTACAATAAAATATAAACAAAAAAAACCCCCAAAAAATAGATCTCAAGGCATTAGCACAGAACTGCAAGTGATTTATGTTGAAGGCAATTGCCTGAGAGATGATAAAGAACATTCTCTGCAGTTAAAAGTGTACATTTTAAAACCTGTTTGGGTGCTTTTAAAGATTCCATTTTCCATTACATTTTGTCTTTTATTACATCATTTTGGCAGGTCATCTGACAGCATAATTGATGTTTCCATTTCAGGGCCTGTGTGCTTTAGTAATTAGCCAAAGGGAACAGACATGTTGTACGGTAACAGTATTTGGGAGTCTTAATTCATAATCTGAGGTTAACAGAAGGATTCCTGGTGAATTCAGTGTGTTTTGGGATCTGGACTCTAAAAAGGCTGGAAATACAAATTACAAGTCACATGCATCCATAGAACTGTTTTGTCTTGAATGTTTTTTGTTTGAAGAGAGTATCATCTAATTCTTCTCTCTCCCTTACACCCTCTCTCTACAGAACTTACCTATGAAGAAGTGATTAGCTTTAAACCCCCTGACTTAAAAATGGATAGCCTGGAGATAGAACAGTGAATACAGGCAGCTCTGTCTCGCCTTGCTGCGCTATGAAGACTGTTAAAATATAACCATACAATTTAACCTGTGGTCCGACGTAGATTTTACTATCCAAAGATGTTGGAGAAGATGTGGAAAAGCAGATGCATTATACAGAAGCCAGATGTTGTCTGTTTGGGGACGGGGTTTTTTTTTGCCTTGTAATATGAATGTATTCCCAACTCACAAAGGGTGATGAAGAACTGCTTCATTCTGACAAAATTATGCACTGAGTTCTGTCGAGCTGTGTTCTGCATGTTTCGTTTTATCAGTTGTATTGCCAAAATAAAGGTGACTTTTAAAATTAATTTTTAAATTGTTCATTTAAAGCATGAATGTATACAAACATAAACATAGAAATCCATACAAGTAATCCGTTCTTTTTCCCCGGCATTTATCTGTCCATTTTCATACTATTTATAGTTAGTGCCTTTATGAAGAGAGGTCGTGGTAGTGAGATAGACAGAATATGCATATGTAGTCATATCTGTGGTGGTCTTACAAATTTACTGGATGTCTCTCAAGCAATCTCAGCACCGGTTGAAAGTCAGTAAAAATAAACCTTTGTCTTCTGTTGCTGTTCAAGTGTCTGTTCTCATTATTTTCCCCATGCATATTTTTTTTTTAATCTGCACAACACCCATTTGTGAGACCATTTTCCTTGCCAACGGTACTCCTAGCTGTGCCATCGGTGGAGTGCTGGTGAATTTGCCCGAGTTGACAGGAAAGTGCCCTGAAGGCACTGCACAGGTCTCTGCAGTCTTCTGCAAGCTTCAGCAAAGGCTGTCGCAGACGGCAGTGCAAGAGTATGCAGTTCAGTTCACAGCTTTGAATTCAGTATTCCTCGTTGTCTTATTTTCCCTCACATAGTCCTTGGGAAAATAATTAAATAATTGCCATTGGAAGACAAGACAAAACCAGATGATTTAAGAATTAGTTTGCGAAAAACAAAATATCCATCTCATCAGAGTTTCTTTTTAAGGAAAATTTTAAAGTATTTCCAGCTCTGAAAAGCTGGAAAGTTAAATAGTAATTTGCAGGATACACTGGATACCAGAATGTCTTAAAGAATTAAATTTAACTGATTTCCCCATTAAAAGCATAATACTGAAACAGGAATATCCTTTGGCATGAGGCCTCTCGTGGTGTACTGGCTGTGTCTTTCTACATACTTGTGATTCACGGTTGTTCAATGTTGTCCATTTCTGTGTCTTGTTTTTGCTCTGTCAGAGTCTTATTTCAGAGGTGGCTTTTTATATTTAGGTTTTCTGCAACTTCTGTCATTAAGATTCAGTTGTACAGCTATTACATGAGGTAATGAACTCTACTGCATTTATTTACCTTCCTCTGTATCTTTTCTATGTAAAAAGAAAAGCTTTTTCTTAATAAACAGATTGAAAAAAAAAAAATTAAGTCCAAGACCTTTGATTTTTCAGAGATACTTGATGCAGTATTGTTTGTTTTCTTCGAGAAATAGAAATAAGCATTCCATCTAGAAAATGTGCTCCTAATTTGCGGGCTAAGTGGTGGGCTGTTGTTGATAATGTTGGCCAGTTATCCAATACTTGCTTTCAGTGGAATGTAGCCACTTGTATTCGACTTTCTGCAAGGCATATTAATCAGAAAGCAAATGCCTGCGTGGATTTCTTGCGAGTCCTCTGAAGTCTCGTCTGGCCATCGTTAATTTGGTTTCCGATGAGGCTGGGTGAGGCCTGTAACGGTCATGCAATGACTGAATTTCATGCTGACTGAAATAGGTGAAAAGGTTGTAAATCCCTAAATTATTCTTCTGACTACATGATTAAAATAATCACTTAGTCATGTCTTATATATTTTTTTTCTTTTTTTGTTTCCTAGTTAGCAGAAGAGTAGCTCAGTGCTTTATTTTCTCTGAAATCTGATAATGAGCGTGCTGGCCTGCTCTGCAGCTCTATTCCAGCTGGAAGAGCAACGATGAAGTAAAGAGATTTCATAAGAACTTCCTGCATCCAACAATAATTAATTTAGTGTGGGATTTGTCCCATCATTTATTTAATCTGGTTTCCTGGCTATGAGGGTGGCCGTCACCAAATGTTTCAAGGGATGCATAAAACTCTGTGGTAGGCACAGACCAGCCGGTCTGCTCTTGCCATCGCGCTGCTACTTGAGGTGGAAAGAAAGTTTCCTATCGCTTGCAAAATTTGCTCTTCTGGCAACTCTGAATCTTCCTCTGAATCCTTCCTTTTGCAGGCAAAGATGTAATTTTTTCTAGGAGATAAATTATGTAGGAAGAATACGGTCATAGCCACATTTAAACTAATCCAAGGTGACAGTAATGGGTAACAAGAGCTCAGCTATTTTTAATGAAATACCATCAAAAACCGTTTATCATCTCATTTTAATGCCCAGAAAAGCAGGCGGGAGAGAGACATCTTTTTCCTAGACTTGCGAAATGAAGGCAATTTCTTAGGCCTCAAAAGCCACTAATTAAAGTATTTTTTTAGAGCAGGTAACGGATTCCCATGTGGTAATCCAATGTGGGACTGCGATGTGGCAAGTTTATCAGTTTACAACAGCAGGACGAGGTAATTGGAAAGCCAGTACCCCACTGGGACAGAAAGGTGGAGGGCTTAGCGCTAACAATGCTTATCGGTCCAGCGCAGGTGGGAAAAAATCTTTGTCAACCAACACAAACAGGCGAATGGAGGTAAACATCTCGGGAACGGGGGCTTTGTCAGGCTTGGGGAACCTGTAAGGCACAGCACTTAAAGCCAAGTTTTAAAGAGTAAATAATTATAAAAGTAAGGATTTTATTTGCTAAAAACGTACTTGCTAAAAATTGTATTTAATGAAGGCATTGTTTACATGTGCCGTGGGTTTGGGCCGGATTTGCCCAAGCAAGCCGAGCGACAGATGTTCCCTCTCTCCTGCAGGAGAGAGAGGAGAGAGACTAGTTTAGTAAGAACTAAACTACTTTAATGAGAGGTGAAGAATAAAATAATAAAAAAAAAAATAGAATATATACAAAACTGTATCAAGCTCCCAGGATGACAATCGCATCACCAGCAGGCACTGGGGAGGTCCCAGACTGGACTCAGCGATGGAAGGGAACTGGATTCAGGAACACACGGGTCGGGATCAAAGGCAGATGAACAGACGGAGTCCTCCGATGCCGGCCATTGAAGCAAAAAAAAGCCAGAGCCAGAGTGCTGACCCTTTGATCCCTCAGGCTTTATACTGCGCGTGAGGCAGATAGGATGGAATACACTGTTTGGTCAGTTTTGGGTCACCTGTCCTGTCTGCTCCTCCCTGCAGGTGGGACCCCTCTGCGCTTTTCCGCTTCTGACCCTCCAACGGGGCAAGTAACAAAGTTGGCTGCCCTTGGTCGTTATCGCAGTAAGTCTAAGCAAGGGCCTCTCTGCATACCATGCCTAGGCATCAGCTGTAAACATGACTGTAAACAGCTGTATCACTCTGAGGAAGAGCAGTTTTCTGCACAATATGCTGCTAATTCCAGCAGTTAGAAGAGGCCTAGTTAGAAAGCAGAGTTACTGAACAAAATTGGTCCTGCTTTATCTCAAACCAGGACATTCCACCCCTTATTCCATATCATTTGCATCTTGCTCAGATTACTATTACTTCTTACCTATTAAATCTATACATACAGATAGATAGATATGTATGCGGATACATGCAGGTCCCTCATCTATGAATTATCTTTATATACAAAAGTTCTGTTAAGTCCATTTAGTTCATGATTGCAGGATCTCATCTCAGGGCAGGAAAGATGGTGTAAAAGTTGTTGTGGTTCTTACCCAAGAATAGTCTGTCAGTCTCAAAGGGTTTTGCTGGACACCACTTGCTGAAGTTGTTCAGGTTTCATCACCATTACGTTATCCTGAAAAACACTTACGGAACACTGTTAGTATTATGTAACAATTAACATTGTACAGCTCAAAACTGAGTATTCTCACCAAGAGTTAAATTTCCTTGGGGTACACATTGAACTTCTCCATTTTCCAGCATTACCCACCAAGTCCTTGAGCAAAAAACAGTCCCACGAATGGGTTTGCCTTTGCCCAAAGCAGGAAAAACCCAAACAGCTTTCCCTAACAAATTTTATTTGCGAAACTTGTAGTGGAGCCGGCTTAAACTGTGGGGTTTTAATCTCCTGAGACCACTCTTACTCTCATTACTAGAATCATGCTTTTGTAGATCCTCTACTCATCGCATGTACTTTTGAGGAGAGCGTCGTAGGTTTCAGCCCACACTAAATTAGGGTGCTCATCATCCCTGGCCACCTGCGAAGCACAGCAGGGACCCTTGGAGGAGCAGGGCTGGACGATGCTGGCGAAGGCGGCAGCTCAGGCTTCCACTGGGGGAGTACACAACTCTCCAAGGGCTTTCTCTCTGTCACTGTTAACAATTTACTTCTAAACTGAATTTACCTAATTTCAGCTTTCAGTCACAAGAGCTTGTTATCCTTCCACCTACTGATTTGAAATCCCTTCTAGTATTTATTATCTCACTCTAATCAGTGTTAAGTGCAACCCCAAGTCTAGTAATTTTATCATCAGTGGAAGCAAAAGGTCTCGCAAAAGGAAAAATAAGTCTTTTGCATACATCTCAATCTTTTGACATGCATAAGTATACACTACATGTCTTTTAAAATCTGCATCTTCATTTTTCAGGCTCTCTACCTCATCAGCACCGAAGTCCAGCAGCAGGAAATTGATATGCCACAGCCAAAGCAGAAATAAAGACATGACTAAAGAAATCTCTAATTTACAATGTGCTAATGGAAAGAAAAAGCGAGGATGATTTAGAGGAAAAGCGCAGCACTACAGGGTATCGCTTGCCATAATACACAGAGAACATGCAAAGTGGCTACACGAGCATGAAACAGCAGGGTTACTAATAACTTTGGGGATTTATAGGGGAAAAATAATAAGAAGAAATCAGGTAATCAGCACTGATAAATGAAAAACTGTATCACCCACCAGTAGGTCAAGAGCCATTAATTAGGCAGCATTGTTGCCGAATTCCCATTAGTGATCTTGGCGTGTTTTTGATGTGGTGCAAAAGAGGAAAGGGAGAGGGAAGAGGGGTCAGTACGCTGCAGGATCCGACCCAGCGGGCTCACCCTAGGGACAGGAGGGGGACAGCCCTTTCAAGGACGGAGGTGGGGAACGCTCAATACAAAAGCCACTTCCTTCCTTTCTTCCCGTCACGTGTGCTCCTGGATCACAACAAGAAAACAGACCTCCACCTTCCCAGCTCTCAGGACCTGGTCAATGGTGCATCTGTTAAAAAAGTACCGTATTTAGCCGTGGGCAGAAATTACTTAAGTATCCTTTGCTACAGCTGTAAATTGCTGAGTTGGCCCAAGAATCCCTGACAGATGAGCAGTGGTAAAGATTTCACTCTTGCTAAAAGAGAATTGCACTGCAAGTTGGGTAAATTATGTCCTTTGGTAGCAGCAGAAAGGAGCTCAGCCTCGGCGAGATCAGTCTCCTTAGGAAGGAGCTAACAGCAACACCTCTGTTTGCTTTAAAAGCAGCTGCTTGTTGCTCTTTCACGTGAACCGTGCTGCTGGTGTTTATGGATGCAGTGCAGCTCTCTACAGCTGGTCCTTAGAAAATCAGCACGCTCGCACACGTGAGAGTACCAAGTGTCATTAATTTATGAGTCTTGGCAAAAAGCATAAGGGTTTTTATGGGACGAGTATCAAGAGACTCAGAAAGCTGCATTAGTGTAGCTGCCACTGACCTCCTTTCTGCTGTAAGATAAAATATTGAACCGATATGCCTAAAGGGGTCTAAGTTCTCACTACAAGGAGGGGATATATTGCAAGTTTCCGATGCGAACGCTGATCTTCCAACCAATCTGACACTCAATCCATTAGATGGGAAATTTCTACATAATGAATGAAACTGTTCAATTAGGCTTCAATCCTGCATGCATGCAAATGCTTCATTTTGCACTCACATAGTCCCCCCACTTCAATTATTGTCACAAATGAAGATGTGTACTGTGGTGCAGAGGTTTTAGCGTGTCCTTTTAGGTTCCAACTTGACCACAAGTAATACTGAACGCAGCAGAAATACTGAATCACAGGGGCAGCCCCGAGACAAATATACATTAAATTTGCGATAACTGGCAGCCTCCACTGAGCTATACTTTGCTCCGTATAGAAGACTATCTTGTAGATTTGCATTAAGATAATATATTCCTTTTTCATACTTATAATAGAGCACAAAGGCTCAAATCAAGAATAAACCCTACTTACACTATATTCTCTGCGAAAATAACACAGCATACTCCTGTCCTGTCCGACTCTTTCATTAGGTTGAGATGGAAACGCAACAAATGAACACAATGTTAAGGAGGATGGAAAAGACGTGGTAAGAGTACCACTAAGGGTTTGGTGATTTAAACAGGCGATGTGCGCGGCCTTTTAGTGCTCTTTTTGTATGCTTTTTACATTGAAGTTGGGAAAATCTTCGACGCAAGGGTATTTTTCCCTCTGTGCACAATAGCATCTCAGATTGTGATAATCTCTGACAGTTTAAAAACTAAACCTTACAGTTTATTGTAGGAATGAGTATGAGGAGGGCTTTTAGGCCCGCTCTGCGGAGAAGGAGTTAGGAGAGTGTTAATGCAGTTGGTTTATACATAGCTGTCCGCTACCCTCTACACCCGTCTTCGCTTCTTCCACCCTCCTCCAGCAAGCAGGGATAACGCAGCAGTAAACAGGTACTTTAGTAAGTTCTCACTCGACCTCTTGAACAAACAAAATGGACCGTTGTAAAAATAATAATTAAAAAAAAAAAAAAATTAGGGGGTGCGTATTTATTCTTTTCTGCTGGTGGCTGAGCGCTGTCGCAGCGTGGCGAGACCCCCAGGGCTGCTCCGTGTCACAGAAGCTGGAGCTGAAGCACCCTGCTCAGGGGGCAGAGACACAGCACCAGAAAACTTGCAAAATAGTTGGCAGCAGCTCCACTGGGGAAGGGTGGGGACACAATAGCATGCGAACATTTTCAGATAAAAACTGAGATTTTTTTTTTTAATTTAAGCTTTACTTCTTGTTGTAATAAATAAAAGGGACTGACTTCCTCCATGGCAACATCTCTAAGTAGACAAGAACGGAGTACTTTTGGAAGGCAGGGATATAGAAAGATGGTTAAAAAATAATATTCTAGGAATCAGCTTTTGACAATTCAGCAAGATTTTATGTTTATTGATATTTAAGGTATGTTTTACAGAACTAAATTATTCATACATCGATTAGTGTATTAAAAATAAAATGACCACGTGAAAGATCCCTTAAAGACATAAACAGACAGAAAGGTGGGAAGATGCTTGTTTTTTCCAAGGACTTTATATGATCTCCTGCTTTCCCCCAGCTGAATCCACGTTGCCAGTGCCTGGACTGGGGAGCAAGGTCCCAGTCCCTCTCTCTGCTCGCATGGATGCACCTCCTCTGCCTGGGAGCCGGCAGCCAGCCCACACAAACTAAGCTGTGCTGTTTTATCACTGCTAATTAACAGTTTGTTGTGAGCGGCGTCGCCATCAGACTCTCTCGACAGACTCCATACATGCAGAATTTCTAAGGTAAATATGGTTAGCTTTCTCACTGCTCTCATGCGGAGCTTCTGCTCCAGCACCGAAACCTCATGTCCAGCCCGGAATGTAAATTGAGCCCTCTGTCCCCAGAGGGACTGGAAAGACTACTGTACACTTCCCATCTCCCTCACATGCTTTGCAGCTGATGGCAACCTTCCAACACATGGAAAGTTGGCTCTTTAAAAAAACCCAACGGTATCAAAACTAATGTTTCTTCCTGGTAACCACCTTGCCAAGCTTCCCTTTATGGGACAAGCATTAGAAAAGTGGGATTTTTGCATCATTAATGTGTTTATTATTCACGATGTCTGAAGAAGGTCCCTTTTTGTTCTATAAACTTACAGTAAACACATGTCAAAAGCAGAAACATCTGATAGCATTCCTTTTTTCATTCACCCTGTCAAGCACGCATTGCCTGGGATAAGATACAGCCGTAGCATCCCGTTACTCTCAATGCAACAGATTGTCTTTGGGAAAACACCTCACTGTGTATCCAGCCCAGCCTAGCAGGATGCTGAGGCTCATGCATTTTGTGACGCTGCTGTAAGATCTATCAGTTGTGGATGGATCCAAGCTTCTCGTCGCACTCCCTTCAGAGAGACTTTAAATGGTTTTATTAGACAAAGCTTCCCTTGTTACAGCAGTGCTGATTTCCCAGTCTTTTCAGTAAGCTTGTCAGTTCATCTGCTGTATGTGTGACCTGATGGGGAAAGGTGGTCTTGTATTTGACCTGCACCGCTACCTCATCCATCTATAGCAAAGTATACCTAAATACTAAAGGAAAAATGGGAAAACCAGCTCTGGCCAACTTTGCCAACAAATTTAAAAGCTCTTACAAAAGTTGCTCTGTAATACTCTCAGCTTCTGCACAAGAGTGACACTGTCTTGGTGCTGGGTTAGTATTTTCATCTACTGTACCAAAATCCTCTACTTTCTGCCTTGATAAAAAGCAAGCAGTAAGAGAGCATCTTTTTGCTGCAGCTGGATAAAGGCTGCACTGTCCTTCATCTTGGCTTATGCTACATGTCACTCCAGGCATCATCTGAATGGAAAATGTGGCAGAAAAGGGGTGTCAGAAATTTTTAAAAAAATAAATAATAAATCTGCTGGGACAGTGGATTTTAAAAGCAAATGTGTATCATTAATCTAACACTTGACATGAGCCTTACATTACCTGCCAAACGTCAGAGGGTTGGTTCCCATTGTCACTGAGCCGGGGAGCCGAACAGGTCACCAGTCAGCAGAGAGCCGCGCTGGAGCCCACAGCTGGTGGGCGGGAGGACGTTTTCCTCCTGTGCCCCACGCAAAAGTATCCGGAGGAGGGAAGAGGGAGGGCTGGGCTGCTCTTCCACGTTTGGTAGTCAGGCAGGAAAAGGTCTGGGCCAACGGCAACTACCAAAAAGGCATCAGGACCAATGACACTTGGCCAGATAGCCCCTTTCGAGCTAAGCCACAAACTGAACTGGAGCGACAGCAAGTCTGAATTATCTAACCTCAGCAACATTGCTCAGGGGTGAAGTCAGACACAACAAAGACTTCACCAGACCCTGAAGGACAAAAATTTTAATTATATTCACACAGAGAACACATAAAACATTCCTTTAAAGCGGGTCTTTGCCTTACACGTGCCGGTCCAGGCCTATTTACTGTAGGGATACTGGGGAGGTGGCTGTTCTCCATACTCAGCACCGCAGTTGGTTCAGGCTGAGGCTTAACTGCTCCGTACCACAGGGACCAGGCAGGGACCGGCCGCTCGCCCTCAGCATTGGAGTCAAGTGTGTGCTTGTTTCTACGTAACTGTGTGAAAGACAGCTGAAACCTGGGGTCTGACCCCGAGACGAACTGGGAAGCCCTCAAGCTGTACACCTTGGTGCAAAGGTCACCCAAAAGCTGACTTTTGTACGCCCCGCTCTCATCAGATACAGCCCCCCCCCCCCCCCCCCCGCCTGACACCCCACGCCGANTCCTGAGCACTTCCAGGTAAAAGTTGGTCCCATCTCAGCAGATCCAACCCAGGACGGCCCAACCAGCCCCGAGTAGGGCTCCGAAGATGATTAGGAGGCTGGAACATCTTTCTTAGGAGGAAAGGCTGAGGGAGTTGGGACTTTTTAGTCTGGAGAAGACTGAGGGGGGATTTTATCAATACTTAAAGGGAGGGTACCGGGAGGATGGGACCAGTCTATTTTCAGCGGTGCCCAGTGACAGGACAAGAGATAACGGGCACAAACTTGAACATAGGAAGTTCCATCTGAACATGGGGAGGAACTTCTCTCCTTTGCGGGTGGCAGAGCACTGGCACAGGCTGCCCAGAGAGGTGGTGGAGTCTCCAACTCTGCAGACATTCCAAACCCACCTGGATGCCACCCTGTGCAACCTGCTCTGGATGACCCTGCTCTGGCGGGGGGGTTGGACCAGATGGTCTCCAGAGGTGCCCTCCCACCCCGGTGGCCCTGCGAGAGCCGCCACGCCGCGGGGGGTTGCTTCCAGCTCCGGGACTCGCGGGGGCGGCGGCGGCCCCGGCACCTGCTCGCCAGCGGGCACGGCGGGGGCAGCCCCCAGCGCCGCCGGGGCACCCCGCGGCCC
>VZSF01011189.1:587213-724982 GCA_013398295.1 Chionis minor
CCCAGCCCGCGGCGCCGGCCCCCTCGGCGCTGCCCGCGGCTCCCCCGCAGCCGCGGCGCCCCCAGGCCCCGGGGTGTTGGCCCTCGGGACGGGACACCTGGCCTGGCTTTGTGCTGGTGGCTTCTGTGGAGCTGGTTTTTTTGGGTTTTGTCTTTTTTTTTTTCCTTTTTCTCTTTCTCTTTGCTCCCCAGATGTTCCTCTTTAAAGCTGTTGCAAATTGGCCTTTTCGTCACATTTCACCACAGGGCCTGGCGGCCCCTTAAAGGAGTGAAGCTGCCGGGGCGGTGGTCCCGCCCCGTGGCCCCGGGAGGCCGCGCAGGCCGCGGGGTGAGGGCCGGGGGGCACAGGGCAGGATGCGCCGGCGGGGTTTTGCCGTGTCCCTTCGGTCCTCACCCGCCAAACTCTTCCTTTTCCCTTAAAGCTCAGCTGTCGACGGAAGAAGTGGTACCAAAGTGGCCATTAAGAAGTTGTACCGCCCGTTTCAGTCTGAACTCTTTGCCAAGCGAGCCTACCGGGAGCTGCGCCTCCTCAAGCACATGAAGCACGAAAACGTGAGTTGGGTCGTTAGCAGGTGTCCGTCCCTCCCAGCCCAGGGCTGCACCCTAAAACCAGAAAGAAGCTTATGCAGAGTTGGACAAGGCAGATGTGTGGCTGCATGGAATTCAGGAGGCTTTGGGCAAGAGCTGCACGTCTTTTGTCCGCCTGGCTTTCCTCTATAAACGTTAGTTCGCACAAGCTAGAATAACCTGTGGGGAGCACCACTCCATCTCCATGTAGGAAAGGTTGGCTGGGGAAGGTTAAGACCACAGTGGAATTTGTGCCCAGAGCTAGTGAGAGAGATTAAGGACCAGAAATTACAATCTCCATCACTGGGTACCTGTGAGGTGCAGGAGAGTGCAGACCATGGGTCTGTGCCTGCGTGTCTCCGGTGCCAGCATCTCTTTTTTTTTCTGAAATTGCATGAAGAAATGCTTATGGTACACATGCGTATCTTTGGGGAGAGCATCGTATTTTCCCGGTTTTTTTGTCATTTGTGAAGCATTTGAAAGTCTTGAGTTTGTACTAATGTGAAATAGGAAAAACTCGCAAATAACTGAATAAATAGGTTTACTGGGAAGCAGAGAGTAGGATACAGGCTCTGCACAGATTCCCGTGTAATGTGGAAGAGCAGCCGTAGAAAGAGGTGTTGAAAGTGTCATTGAGATAAAGATACTTAGTGCCAACAGTCCTTAGTGGTTTAAGAAAAGAAAAAAATGAAGGAGGAGAGATTTGTGTGAAAACAGTTACTGTGGAATCAAAGCACTGACTCCAGGTTAGAAGGGTCCCAGGGTGGGCTTGGAGGATCGCAGTAGTGGCTTCAGTTCATCATGAATACTTGGGGGAGAAAAAAAGAGGGTTCAGAGGGAGTTGTTAAAATGATGCATAGGATTCTCATTTAAAATGTTAATAATGTGGGAGATTAGAGCATAGCTCCGTTCAGATGGCCTTCAAGGAAAGCTAAGAGATCAAAAGCGAGGATAAGAGAAACTGGTAATAACAACAGCCAGCCGTTCCCGTTTAACGTTATGGTATCAACATTGTGAGTGCCAACAATATCCAGGTTAATTTTGAAGAATAATTGGCGGGATGTCCTGACTGTCCAGGAAAAAATGGACCTTTTTGTAGGCCTAAGGACCTGTGTACCTGTTAAGATTTTAGTCCAAATCTTTTAATACACTTGATCACTTTGATTCCTTTGGAGTAACCGCTTCAGAACCACTGCTGTATATGTTAAAGAGTTAACGTTTATGGGGAACTTCTGTGTCATGCATGAGCTTTCATACTTTCAACATTTTCTTTACTGAACATTTGGGAGCAGAGCAGCTCATGCAGTTGCCAAGCTCCTAACTGTGTCCAGAATTTTGAGATTATTTTTCTTCCATTTCCCAGAATAATCTGTTGGGTAGCATTTTCCACTCCTGGTGGTTTTATGTGGTGTATGCCCTTTAGGGTAATACCCTGGAACCCCTCCATGGACTCATTTGATAGTTAAAGAATCTAGAAGAAATGCTCACTGGGGAACATGAGCACAATCTGTAAAAGTTACAAATCAATATATGTGAAGGAAGGGAATAATTTACAGTCTTAGGAAACAGTTTGGGCCACAGAAAGAAGAATCTGATCTGTGTACTAAGGAAAAGTTTTACCATGAATTATGGCATCTGCTCATTAGAGAACAAAGACTGAATAAATGATCCTGCAGGGATTTGTGGGCACCGTGGAGGCAGAAGCTGACTACTCCACCCTTCCACGTGAGGCTGAGATGAGTACAGCCTGTCAGGAGAATTTCCATCCACCTTCCCTCCCTCACACCCTTCTGTCAGCTGTTCACCCACAGTAAATTAGGAATAGCAACAACGCCTTTTAGGATTTCTGCTGATCTTGGGATGCTCCTTTAGCCGCTCCACCCATCCAGAATTAAACCAGCATCTCTACTCGTCAGGATTTTCAGCCCCCACCTTTGACCCACCACCATTCTGTCAAAGAGCCTCTTTTTGGCATGTATCTACCAAAGGATGGATTTGCAGGCAGACAGTAAGTCAGCACATCAGGAGTCCCCACAGCGGCGCTGTGCCCACCGCTAATGGTACGTACAGCAGTGGCAGGACAGCTGCCCGTTCTCTGTCGTTACCATTGTGGCTTCCCTGGGTCTGGCTACGGAGTTTTGAACGGGCCTTGCTGATGTGGGTGGATATCTCCTTATGACAGGAATTAGTAGAATAGAACAGTGATTGAAGTATCTTTCCTGGTTTTTCTGTTAAACAATATGTTATAGTATACTTGAATAAAATAGCAGTTATCTATCTTTCTGGCTGTACTATAAATACAACTGCTATTAAAAATTAATAAAACTGAAGTAATTGTTTCAAAGACCACAATAAAATACTGCTCTCTCTGTCTTGGGCATTGGTAATCTGAGTACATAGAGGAGATGGTGTGTGACAGCCGGTCTGACGGTGCTGCCACTATGGATTAGGCTTGGGATACTGTTGCAACGCTGCGCTAATCTGCCAGTACAGATCTTCATCTTGCTTTTTTCCTTCTTCAGGGTATAAACTATTTCAAAGTTTTGTTTATTTAATAGCTAAAATTGCATCCAGTTCACTCTTCTGATCAGTTTCTCTTTTAAAATGGCTTTTGTAATCATGATGCATTTGATGTTGGATCACATGAAGAGTGTGATGCTTTGTTTTTTTCACCATGATTACCTCTTGGTGGACCATCTCTGCAGTTCATAGCTTTCGGGAAAGTGTTGTGTTAAGCATGTAGCAATACATTATCATAGTGTATTTAACCTTATGCTGTATTCAGAATGATGGAAGAAATTGTAATGGTCTGACACATTGTGTTAAAAATTGCATCTCTGATCCTCCATTAAGGTAGCAGAAGATACCATTAAGCCCGTGCCACGGTGATATAATTCATCAGCGTGTCATGCTTCAGTGAAGAAAACAGAGGAAAACTGCGTAATACCCTGGATGACCTCCATTATAGACCCTTTCAGGAATATGCTCATCTCCTTAATGTGGAAGGGTTGTAGGATGACCAGGAGTCCTGTAAAAACGAATATAGAAGTCATCCTACTGAATTTTACTGGAATTGCATTTTTACCTTGTAAGGAAGCTAACTCATGGGTTAATTTGCTTGCCTATTTAGGCATTTTCAGGAGGAGGCAACTCTGGTTGCTGGCATGACCATCTTTCATTATATATGCTAGATCTTTGTTCTCCTTAATGGCTCTGAAGTGGGACATTACTTAAATGTAGCAAAGAATATTTCTGTATAAACCATGCAAACTTAGTAGTGTGGGACCTCTCATCAACCAGTTGCAAACCCAGGGGAGAAATGGTGTTGAGGAGCATGGGACAGAGGCTGTGTGTGAAAAGGACCAAACCTGGCTGTTAGGAGATGAATCACTGTCTTTAATGGCACTGGTATCTGTATTTTTTTGGCAGGTCTTTTAATCTGAGATGTTTCACAAACATCCTAAGCTACTTCTACTGCCTAAGAAGCAGTCTAACCCAGATCAATTCCTCAGACATTGCCAAAAAGAAAAGTTAGTTTCCAGTGGGATAAGCTGCTGGATCACTCTGTAGCTGCATAAACAGATATTCTGGCACGAGAGAGGGAATGGTGTGAAAATGAGGAATAAAAACAGCTAAGGCAGAATGAAGAAGGCACTGAGTTTGCTGAGGGTTTTTTCTTCATTTATTCATGCTGTCTTGGAAGTACTCATCCCACTACACCCTTAGCAGCTCCTGTTATTTCTTTGGCATCTGCTGCATGTTGTACAGAACAACAGACTGTTTACCTTTAGGATTTTTTTCAGTAATGCTGCTTTTGTTCCTTGTTTTCTTTACATTTTGAGTTCAGTTAAAGTGAGGACCCTTAAAACTGCCTATTATGGTTCTGACTTAAAACCAGAACCAGTGAAAATATGGCCGGCGTGGCAATTTTGGCCCTGGCTTTGGCTCTCAAACATTTGCGTGGCTCTGCATTCCTGTATTCTTCTGAAGGGAGATGTCTGCGTGTGCAGAGCTGAACCCAGACAAGTAAGTGGAGGTGCAGAACCATTCATTTCATTTGGCAAGCAACGTGGATTTTATGCATTTGATTGGAAGTGATGCCATGGTGCCCGCTTCTGCTGAAAAAAACCACATAGTGACTCGTGCTGGTCCACTCCTGGCGCCCATCTTCCCTCCCAGTTTGCTAACAGAAGTTTTGAAGTTGCCAGCAGGAGAGCAAAACAGCTGGTGAGGGGAGATGGTGCTGGAGAGAGGGAGAGGGAAGCAGTGGCTGGTGCTGGTGTCTTGTGTCAGAACAGAGAGTGGATTTTATCAGAGTGTGGTACGTGCATGTGTGTGTACATATGTGTAAACCTATGTGTACGTATAAGCACACACAAGAATTCTGATGCAATTCTACCAACTTAAATTCTGAACATGTTTCTGGCATAAGATTTTTGACAAATGCCCATTAAATGTTTCTTGGGCCGGTTAATACTCTACAGATGTTTTCTCTTCCTGGAAACCCTTGTATGTAAGAGGCAACTCCAGTATTTGTTTAAAAGTATTCTGTATTATGCTCTCATTCATTGCTCTGAGTGGAAATTATTCTCCGGTGTATACCCACATCTGAAGACCAGTGTGTGTTTTGCATTATGAGAACCGTGTAGCTTTTTTTACCCTCTTTTGGAAGGAACTTGGGTATCCAACAGACACCAAATTGTGCATCTCTCAACAGTTACATTTCTGAGGGTGATGCAGGCCTTAACTTTTAGGTTGGCTAATATTTAATTCTGTTGACTTCTTTATTTTGAAAAAATGTTGGGCTTTTCATTTACACCTACACAGTATCAACCAAGGGAGGAGTTTGTCCAGAGAAAATAGTGGGGCACTCTATGTTGCTGCCAGAGAAAATCTTTAGAACTGCCACCTTTTGCAGTTCATCTAGCCTGTCGTGAGCATTGGAAAAACAACAGCCTCTGCAGTGTGCAAAATCAGACCCAGAAGGGAGTTGCAGATGAGTGATGCCTTTACAGATGAAAGCATGCTCCCTGTCTTAGAAGAGGTTTCCTGGAGCCAGCCCTGCAGGACTGCACCAGCTAAAAATTCACATCCTTTGGGTACACAAGTGCCAGTAACGTGCAGTTTGGGAATGCTGGCTGATGATGGCAAATCTCCTTATGGGTCCTTATGAAAGAAAAAAATATGATTATAACTGGATAGTGTATTGCTGTCAAATGTTGTAGGGGAGAAACACTCTTGGGTGCTTTTCTGTGGCCTGAAAGCTTAGCACTGCTAGGGAACTAACAGAACACCAAAGTCATGTATTTTAGTACTCAAAAGCCAATAAATCAACATAGTGGTATCAGTTGTCACTTCTGCTTATTTTCACAAACCTCCCTAATAGGTGTTTTACCTAGGCTGGGCTTCAGCTGGTAGCCATTTATTCACACCCCAGCCTTGGGTACCAATCAAGCAGACTGATTAGCCTTGTCCAGTAAATGAGAATAAGGAAGACAGCACTGAAACCCAAACTTTCTCTTTGGATTGCTGTCCAATCCAGAGATGAGGACGTGCCTGTCCACAGGATTTGAATCTGTCCAGAGTTACACATGGGTCCTTTGAAAGCAGAGTGTGGTGATGCTCGTGGGTACAGCTCGTGCCTGCCGGTGTGCTGCCTGGCAGGAAGAAAGGAAAGGGGCTGTCTGTCCATTAGCAGGCATCCCCCATGTCACCTAGCGGTGTCAGTGAGGAAGAAGGGTGACTGTGGCACAAGCCTTGTGTGTGGATAGTTACAATTTTAAAAAGGTTGAGACTTCCTAGTGTGGTAAAAGGATGCAGGTGCCCTGTGATGTGGAACAGCACAGGAATGTGAAGTTGAAGCTAACCCTGCAGAAAATTTAATGCAGCATAATATGTAGTTCAGTGCACTCCAGCAGGGATCTCGCTTAAAAAAATGTACTTTCATTTGTAGCCTGAGTGCCAAAGCGACTCAACTTCACTGTGTTTTCATGCGTAACATCCGCAAGAGAAAGCAGCACTTACTGCATAAGAGACATAACCTACATGACTTACTAATTTATACAAGATCTGAGTCTTTCGTTGATGTGCTGCTGCTTACATCAGAAACTTTCCTTTATGGAAATGCAGAGGAACGGTCCTTGAATAGAAGTAACCCAATACGTGAAAGTGCAGGGGAAGAGGGAGATGAGGACCTCTTTGCTGTTGTGCCGCACTGCTGGAATAACGTTTGGAAAAGGAGGCAGCTGAGAAGGGAAGGGCAGAAACTACCCTACCGATACAAAACTGTTAGTTATTTGTTGACAGTAGTCAAAGTTGGTCAAGGTGGTCAGCA
This sequence comes from Chionis minor, assembly GCA_013398295.1. NCBI lineage: Eukaryota > Metazoa > Chordata > Aves > Charadriiformes > Chionidae > Chionis > Chionis minor. Next base: position 594,114 of record VZSF01011189.1, read on the forward strand.
TCAATGTCTTGGGGGAGCAGATGGACAAAAGGGATAAGTGCTGGAGATGCTACCACCCACTCCCCACTGGCTTCATAGGGAAGAGGCACAATCAACAAATATTTCAAGTAAAAGCATACCCATGGAAAACAAGTTAGACCAGTAGACGTGTACAGCTGTGCTTTTGCTTTGGAGGAAGATGGGAGAGACACAGCATCACGTTATCTCCTGGAGCTACGTGCAAGGAATTCTCTTCAGCAGAGGCTGCAGAAATCCAGGTTGCTTTTCAGTCAGATGGACAGTAGGAAACAAGGTGCATCCTTTGTGGGCTAATTCATTTGAGAAATTGCCTTTTGGCAGAATTAATGGGGAAAAAAATGAGACCCTGAAAGGGCAGTGCTGCTGCTGGTTTCCATAGATGCTTTTCCTTGACGTTGCAGAGTATACTGGGTTTGTTGCTTATCTTTGCTTCCATCTCTGATACTATCAGTAAGTGTGTGAATTAACACCAAAAACAGAGCTACAGAAGGTTTCACAGATACCTCCATTACATTTCACATGGGCCACAGTATGGAAAATAAATTATTCTTGTAACTGTTTTCACAGTGCCTTACTTTTGTGCTGGGATCTTTAAGCATCATAAAGGTTTTTTAACAAATACTGTGTTTAACTGAGAGCACTTTAGACAGACACAGGATTTTCTGTGATACTATGGAAGGGAGAGTTTCCTACACTTTGTCCAATTCTTTTCCTTTTCTTGAAAAAATAGCTGGAGTTGTATCTTCCTCAGAGGATTTATTTTATCCTGTACCTCCTTGTGCATAACGTATCTGCAAAAAGATGTGACCTAAATGGAAATTCTAATGACTCTGTTCCAGTAGAGGAAAATCATCCCAAAGTGCAGCTATTAAATAAAGATCACTGAGGAAAAGGAAATGGCTCCCTCACTTTTATTTTTATATTGATTAACTTTTAGTATGTCTTACCGTTTTGGACACTAAAGTGGATTTCAGGATATTTAGAAAGCTGAAGGAAGAAGAAGAAAAGAAGTAGTGTGAAATCCTTGGCATGTTAAAAAGAGCTTTCTGGTTTACTATTTATAATTCCCTTCAACGGGAGCTGAGTGTTGGTCTCAGTGGTGTTCCTCACCACAGAGGATCTGCAGCAATAAGCTTGTGTCCATCAGTGTGGAGCCTTACCTCAGAAGCAATGTACATCAGGCAGCATTAAGTAACTACTGGAAAGTGTTTACGTAAATGGAGAAGTAGTAAAATGTTAGTGAGCTTCATTAACTGTGGTTTTGGGCTGGCGTGCTCTTCATGGAAACCTGTTCTTCGTGCTCCCAGGTTTCACAGTGGTGATGACTTGGTGCACAGCAGTATGCGGTACAGCAGGCACACTATTTCATCCTCTGCTCTGTCCCTTCTTTTTATGGTGGTGTCCCCACGTCTTCACTGCTACATTCGGACGTGATTGGGTTTATTTTCTTACATTTCTTGCTTAGGTAAATGAAGGAATGGAAATATCTCCTTAAGGAGAACAAGCAGGACTTCTGAAAAAGTGGGGATTAATAGGGAAAGAAGTGCATATTGGATAGGATTACTGTTAAAATGTTAACTTCCTTCTTTTTAATACTGAAATCTTTGGAGGGCACACAACTTTTCTGGCTGTGTATGCTCTGTGTGTGTGTATACATATTGCCGCAGGAAATGCCCATAGAGCTGCATTATGCTCCAGTGTTGTCACATACATCTTCCTAATTCCTCTCTCCTCCTTTTCTCTCCCTGCTTCCACATAGAAATAGAACACCTTATGTAAAATGGTCATGTAAAAAAATAATAAAAAAAGTAATTCTTGCTATAGTGTTAGCACTGAAGGTATTACTTCAAATAATAACCACATCCTCTGTGGGTTTAATTATTGTTTTATGGTAGTTATATTATTCTTATTGAATTAATTTCATATAAGAGTCTTCAGGAAAATATTATTACTGATTTTTTTCAAAGATATATGTGGATACAAAGAAAGAGAGTTGTAATTTTCTGTCTTCGACTTTATTATTTTTTATATCTTGTTCATCATTATGACATTTTGATAATATACAGGCTAGCTGTAGTAGTTCCCGCAGATGTGGAAAAGATAAAAATATGTGCAGTAAGGATTTCATCACAGTTGGAGATTTTTATTTAAAACTTTAAGTAAAGGAAGTTGCCTTTTTTTCTTGCATTTTTTTCCCTGCATTTCTGCTCTCACTTCCCTTTACTTTCTTAAAGACCTCTGTTTGGAGCAATTACGATGCAGTATTAATTGATCTTGATTCTTACCAAAGTGGATTTTGCAGGCCTTCTTTTAGTACCTTGATGGTAACGTCAGACAATGTAATATGCTGTTACCTTTGGTGTCTTTCTTGCAGTTTCTAATTTAAACAGTTTTAGTTTGATACATAATCTTGTGTCCTTAAACTGTATGGCTATGGAGATAGGGTTATAAAAAACAGGGTTATAAAAATTATTAATCTTTTAGCTTGCTTTCCAGCAAACTCCCTTGCATGCCCCTGTTGACATGGCAGCCTGCACCTCGGAAACACCACAAGCATTCCCAGGCTTTGGAGGCTTCCTCTGAGCAGACAGAAATAGTCGTGAATTAGTAGTAGAAGTAGAAAAGAAGCAACTCTAAAAGCCTGTGCTGTTGAGGCACTACTTGGATTAAACAGCATCCAAGCTGTGGTCTGGCTTTAGACAATTCCAGCCCCATCTTTTGGAGCATTGAGTTCTGTATATTTAATTTTCTGGTGTTTAATGGGCTTGAGAGAAGCATTGGTAGTCATCGTAATGCATCTAGTCAGTTGTCGTAGTTCTGCTGAAGACCATACTTGTAGGAAAAGCTGTGGTGGGAAATGTTTTACTAGATTGTTATTGCTCTGTTGAGTGATAGAATGCTTTTGTTTGACAAAAAATACTCTTAAGGACAACCTAAGGTATAAGCCATGGTAAATCATATTAAGCTCTTGCTATAAAAACCGTTTAGTCCTACTTTCTTCTCCGAACTCCCAATTAGATATTGTATTCTATGTGCCTAAATTAGCCTGTTACTGAAATCAGAAGATGTTTAAAGTGTTCTGCATTGTCAGGCAGCAGGCCCAGCTAGGTGAACAGCACTTATGACTGCTTCAGGTTATAAACCGATTTCTCTGGTTTATTTTTGACAGTTCAGTGGTTCAAGTTAAAAGATACTCTCTCTCCTTACATAAAACTGTTAGCCTCTGAACTTTTTGTTTGAGTAAATAAATTTTTTAATTTTTTTATGACGGGGCCAAACAGCCCTCAGAGTTATAAATTTGACACATAACAAATCCTGGTGTTGCTGGGCACTACTTTAGGTCGTCTTTCTGCCATCTTTATGCCTGTAGATGATGTCTCACTGTGGAAATGTTTTTGATTATATTTTTTCATTTATTATGCCGTTTAGGATTTTCTTGTGTTAAATCAATATTAATGAATTTTTTTTCCTCTCCCTTATTTTTAGGTCATTGGAATATTGGATGTGTTCACACCAGATGTAACACTGGAGAAGTTTAATGACTTGTAAGTTCTGAGTCGTCTGTGTTTGAGAGCAGAGCATCATTGCTTGTGTGGGAGGAAGGGCTGTTGCTTTTTTAAATGGAGAGTTCTAAAATTGTTGCTTCATGGATTTTTTCTGAGTTTCACCTTAATATAACTCTTACGTGCAACTTCAAAATTGGTAAGCTGAGGTTTTCAAATCATCATTAGAACCAGTTACCTATCTTCTAGGGTGTGTACTTCTTTCAGCCCTTAGTAGATGGCAGTTTGGTGGATTCTGTAATCCACCTTTCAAGTACTGATTCCTTACCCAAAGGCCCAGGTTGCCCAAACGATAGGACAATTATTAACCCAAACAAGAAGGCTGAAAACGATGTCTGCTACACGACACATCGCCAGTGTGATCCATCCTAATTCAAGGATTAATTCAAAACTGCTGATGCTGATGAATTTTTTTAGTGGTTATCTGTGCTGTGGTTTGTTATACTCCCTGACTGGTTTCCCGATCCGGTCGTCCAAACAGCACATGATATAGATCTTTTCTGTCATCAGGCATGTACATCTCCCTGACCTTTTGGTGGCATCTCAGACACAAGATATTTAGCAGGTCTGTTGTTTTGCTTGTGGATTCTGCTGCAATTCTTGTGAATTAAAGTCACTAGAGAAACAGTCGTCAGAAGTCCTGGTGGGCTTAATGTAGATTTCATGTTATATTCATAGAACTATTCTGTATTTCACCTGATGTAGCTATGTTTCAAAATCAAACTTGCGTATTTATGTGTTAACATAAATAGATTACTTAGTTTTAAGTAGTAGACAAGGTGTTAAAAGTGAGCCCATAGTGTTTGATCCCATTGTCGTCCTGTTCCAGCACTCGTAAACCATTAGCAAAGTTTGGCTTTTCAAACTCACATAGTTTTCCCTCTATTGTATTTTGCTTGTTTCTCCATCCACCTAGACCCTCTCTCTTTGATTCTAAGAGATTTAAAGTCAACAGTTTGTAAACAGCAAACTGTGCGTAGGTTAAAATACGGTCTTATTTGTCCTTCTCATCCTGTTCTTTACAGTGCTTAATGGTTATATATTGTTTTGAAATTTGTCTAGCCACATAAATCACTATCTATCCAGAGCCTCTGGATTTGTACAGGTGATGGCAGGTGAGATAACCCTGATGAATGCTTGAAGATCACTACCAGTAGTAAAAGATGTGTGGATATTTCTCTCTTTCTCTTGCCCCACCTCTTTATACCTCTGTTTTTTCTAGAACAACCACTAGAAGTTTGGGTTTTTTATGGCTCATTCCAAATATGCATTACCTCTGTGAAAATAATAAGTCTGAGTGGGAGGAGAACTTAATATGCTTTCAACAGCAAAGAACACCAACAAAGAATCATAGAATCACTTGGGTTGGAAGAGACCTTCAAGATCATTGAGTCCAACTATAACCTACACTACCAAAAACACCACTAAACCATGTCCCTCAACACCACGTCCACCCGTCTTCTAAATACCTCCAGGGATGGCGCCTCCACCACTTCCCTGGGCAGCCTGTTCCAATGCCTGATAACCCTTTTGGTAAAGAAGTTTTTCCTAATATCCAACCTAAACCTCCCCTGGCACAACTTGAGGCCATTTCCTCTTGTCCTGTCGCTTGTTACTTGGGAGAAGAGATTGACCCCCACGTCGCTACAACCTCCTTTCAGGTAGTTGTAGAGAGTGATAAGGTCTCCCCTCAACCTTCTCTTCTCCAGGCTAAACAACCCCAGTTCCCTCAGCCGCTCCTCATAAGACTTGTTCTCCAGACCCCTCACCAGCTTCGTTGCCCTTCTCTGGACACGCTCCAGCACCTCAATGTCTCTCCGATACTGCGGTGCCCAAAACTGAACACAGTACTCAAGCTGTGGCCTCACCAGTGCTGAGTACAGGGGGCCAATCACTTCCCTGCTCCTGCTGGTCACACCATTCTTGATACAGGCCAAGATGCCATTGGCCTTCTTGGCCACCTGGGCACCCTGCTGGCTCATGTTCAGCAGACTGTCCACCAGGACCCCCAGATCCTTTTCTGCCGGACAGCTTTCCAGCCACTCCTCCCCAAGGCTGTAGCGCTGCCTGGGGTTGTTGTGACCAAAGTGCAGGACCCGGCACTTGGCCTTGTTAAACCTCATCCCATTGGCCTCGGCCCATCGATCCAGCCTGTCCACATCCCTCTGCAGAGCCATCCTACCCTCAAGCAGATCAACACTCCCGCCTAATTTGGTGTCATTGAAGTCATCGAAGAAGTTAAACTCCATTTTCTAAGTCACTTGGTCTGTTGGTGGGAAACCTTTTGTATGTTATACTACGGGAGAGACAAGCAATGTCATTCTCTTCTCCATATTTGCTCTGTACTTACAGCGTTACAGAATTAAATTGCTCATCTTTTCTATCCAAAGGATAGCAAATTTGTCTGTGAATGCTGGGACAGGGAGCCTGAGTCCTGATCCCCAAAGGCCTGGGCAAAAAATGTTTGGTACCTAGGAAATGTTGAAAATACTACCTATAACTCCTGGTGACTAAATCAGTGTCCCATCTCCCTTATGACTTTATATTCAATTTCTATTTTGTTTATAGTTACAATTCTAACAGAATAAATGAAGTTTTCATACAGGTGGAAATCAGCAGAATTATAATTTGTGTATTTTAACCAGAGGAAACCCATTGAAGTCAAAATAATAAATTTTTTAGCTATGAAACAATGATCACATTTAATTCTTCCCTTCATGAAAATGCATCTGCTTGTCCTCGTAAGAAGAGGAAAACTGATTACTTTGTCTTCAGGTGCCAGACGTGACTGGCTCTGTCCTGTGTTCAGACCTGACTTTAAGGATAGACTCTGAAGGATGAGTTTACTACAAGCAACGTGAAGAGCAGTTTTGGATCTTAAGTGAAGATTAGCCTTGAAATGCCAGTTTGGCATTTTCAGGCTTTCTGTTGCTGGTGTTCCTTACCGGTTCTAAGTACCAAAAATCCCACTTTATGATCCCAGCTGAAAATTAATGGAAGTTTGATCAACTGTATCTCTGTTACGTCTGCCCTTGTCTGTTTGAATGAACCATCGAGGCAGTTTGGTTGCTGCTAGTTCAACGCTATGGTCATGATTGTGAGATACATGGCATTGCCTGAATGTCTTAATTTTCTGTGTAGGTCTCTTTAAAGTATCACATGGCTTTCAGTTAGGTTCTTTCTAACTAGTTCAGAATCTGCACTCTCGTAATAACTAGCAACTTTGAGTGACAGGGTTGGGCAATAGCTTTTGATGACAACCAGAACAGGTAAAACCAGAGAACATTGGAGGGGGGGAGATGATGATGGAATTATTTGTTAAATGGAATGATATGATCTGTAATTTAATATTGTCACTGAACTATAACATACAATTATGTTTCAATTTGTTTGACAAATTGAAGTTATTCTGTCCTTTTTTTTTTCCTTTTTTTTTTTTTAAGCTACCTTGTCATGCCATTTATGGGAACAGACTTGAGTAAGATAATGAAGCATGAGAAACTAACAGAAGACCGAATCCAGTTCCTGGTATATCAGATGTTGAAAGGCTTAAAGGTTTGCCACTTTTACTATTGTTTTGATTTCACAATCTTTTTTTCCTGGTAAACCATTATGGAGAGCTGTAAATACTTACAATTTGATAGAATGATAAAATTTATCTCGCCTTGTATAGTAAAAGTAATGACATTGTGCATAGCAGTTATTTTGTGATGATAAATGTTGCCTGGGTTGTTTTTGTATGATGGTTTTGTCTGTGGCTTTTTTTCAAGCAAAAAGAAAAGATCTATGTAGTACATTGATCCAGGATGACCTTGGCTTCCTTATTTGAGTACATCAGAACGTCCCGCTGTGATTTTTAGCTGCCGCCTCCTCCAGTGGTCAATTGTGGTGCTGCTTTGCCACACCTCTTCCTGTGGGCAGTTAGAGAGTGGGGAGACTGAGAATGAAACCGCTGTTGAGTTGACAGACAGGATTCCCCTTGACTTGAGCCCTCAGTTATGTCATCAGCTTCAAACTTCTGTAATTTGAAAATTTTTCCATGGCTTATGAGTACTGATCTGATACACTGTTCTAAGGCACTCTGCATCCAACCTGCTTAAGTGTATCTTTCAGTGCTCTTCTGAAGAGTGTATATATATATGTGTGTGTGAGATACACATATGTATGTGATTGGGGTGTGTGTGTACATTTATACCATACCTATATGCACGGTACATATGTAGGTATGGTTTTTATATATAGGTATGGTATATATGTACCATACATATGTGTATATTTATACCAAACTTATAGGTATGGTACATATTTATAGGTATGGTATATATGTACCATACGCATCTATCAACTTATAGGTGCAGTATTTTGGGGTGAAAGTCTGACCCTGAGAGGGGCTCAGAGCCCCATTGACTGCTGGTGCTCACACACTGGTTTGGGAAGTGTTCAAGCAGCAAGTGTTGATTTGGCCCCTGTGTGTTAAAACTCCAGTCCTGCAAAACACCAAAGTTCATTTCTAAATTTAAATAGGTAAATCATTGGAATTATTTCTATATTGAAATACCTTTCTGAACCAGATGTCTGAATGTTTTCTGTGAAATTGAAAAGTATGTGTCCTCTGCGTAATATGCATGTAAAATTAGAGAGTCTCTGAAGTCTCCGAGTCTGGGACAGCTTTGATAAAGAGGAAGGAGCGTGGATTTTTGGTGACAAATTTTGAGTGGGAGGTGGTTGAGAGGAGCACAGGTAAATCACTTACATGCCCAAACTGACAGGCACCTGAGTTAAACAGCTGTGAAAGACATCAGAAGGGAGTCCACTGAAAGAAAATAACTTTTTAATGCCTTTTAACAGACTTGCTGAGATTGGAAGGGACCTCTGGAGGGTATATCATCGAACTCCTCTGGACAAAGCAGGGTCAAACTGAACAGGCTGCTCAGGAGCTTGTGCAGTTGGGTTTTGACTGTCTCCAAGGATGGGAGACTCTGCAGCCTCTCTGGGCAACCTGTTCCAGGGTTCAAGCACCTTTACAGCAAAATAAGGGGTTTTTATGGTTAAATGGAAATTTCTGTGTTTCAGTTTTTGCCCATTGCCTGTTGTCCTTTCACTGGGCACTACTTAGAAATATCTGGTTCTGTCTTCTTTACTGCCTCCATCAAGTTTTTATGCAGACTGATAAGATGAACCACGAGCATTTTTCCAGCTAAACAATCCTGGCTGTCTCAGTTTTGCCTTTTACATCTCATGCTCCAGTCCTCTCATCATCTTCATGGAGTTTCACTTGATTTGCTTCAGTGTCTCTCTTTGACTGGGAAGCCTAGCGCTGGACATGGCACTCCAGGTGTGTCTCTCCAGAGCTGAGAAGAGGGGAAGGATCACTTCTCTCAAGCTGCTGGTAATCCTCTACCTAGTGCAGGAGGCTTTTGGTTGTCTTTGCTGCAAGGGCACATTGATCACATTCAACTTGTTCATCTGGACCTCCAGGCTGGTCAACCCCCAGTCTGTACTGGTGCATGGGACTATTCCTTCCCAGGTGCAGGATTTTATTGAACTTTGGTGGGTTCCTGTCAGCCAGTTTCTCCAGCCTGTGGAGGTCTTGCTAAATGGCAGCACAACCATCTGGTGTATGAACATTCCTCTCACTTTTGTATCATTTGCTGACTTGCTGAGGGCACACTCTGTCCCATCATCCAGGTCAGTAATGAAGATATTAAACAGGACTGGCCTCAGTAGTGACCCTAGGGGGGCACTGCTAGTGATGGGCCTCCAGCTGGACCTCCTGCCACCAACCTCAACCCTTTGATCCAGGCAGTTCAGCTAACTGACCCAGTCAACTTTGATCCATGTGGTTCAGTCTACCTCGCTGTCCATTGATGTAACTTGTACTTCCTCTGTCTGTGAGGGTGTTACAGGAGAGAGTTTCAGAAGCCTTAGTAGAATCAAACTAAGCAACATCAAGTGTCCTCCCATCATCCACCAAGCCACTCATATTATTATAGAAGGCCAACAGGTTAATCAGGCAATTTTTTCCTTTGGAAGTCCATGTTGAATACTGTCAGGTACCTCCTTGTCCTTGTTATGTTTGAAAATGGTTTCTAGAATTATTTGCTTATTACCTTTCCAGGGAGTGAGGTGTAGTTGTCTGGCTTTTAGTTCCTTGATCATCTTCCTCCTTGGCTTTTTTGAAGACACAAGCAATATTTGCTTTCTTCCCAGTGTAACAAACATCTCATATTATTGACTGGCCTCACAATGACATTGACCAAGTTTCCTTAGCATTCATGAGATGAGCACATCCCATCAGGTTCCAGGGACTTCCGTCTATCCAGTTTGTTTAAATGTTCCCTAATCTGATCCTCCTTCACCAAGGGTAAGTCTTCCTTGCTCCCAGTGGTCTCAGGGACCTATGATTTTGCAAATATTACTGGTAAAGATGGAGGGAAAGAAGTCATTGAGAACCTTGGCCTTTTCCGTGCCCCTTGTCACCTGATGCTCTGCCTCATTCAGCAGCGGGCCTCCATTTTCCCTAGTGTTCTTCTTGCTCCTGATGTGCATGTAGAAGCCCTTCTTGTTGCCCTTCATGTCCCTCACTAGGTTCAGCACCAGGTGGGCTTCACCTTTCCTAACTCCATCTCTGCACATTTGGACAGTATCCCCACTTTCCTGCTGGGTGGCCTGACTCTTTTCCACCTCGTGGATTGTGCAGACTCCATCCTTAGGTTAATTGTTGGGCTTCTTCATGATTCTTTTTTTTTTTTTTTGCAAGGCATAACTTTGTCTGTTAGCCCCCTTAAGCCTGACTGTTAATCCCCCACTCATTCTCANAACAGACTTGCTGAGATTGGAAGGGACCTCTGGAGGGTATATCATCGAACTCCTCTGGACAAAGCAGGGTCAAACTGAACAGGCTGCTCAGGAGCTTGTGCAGTTGGGTTTTGACTGTCTCCAAGGATGGGAGACTCTGCAGCCTCTCTGGGCAACCTGTTCCAGGGTTCAAGCACCTTTACAGCAAAATAAGGGGTTTTTATGGTTAAATGGAAATTTCTGTGTTTCAGTTTTTGCCCATTGCCTGTTGTCCTTTCACTGGGCACTACTTAGAAATATCTGGTTCTGTCTTCTTTACTGCCTCCATCAAGTTTTTATGCAGACTGATAAGATGAACCACGAGCATTTTTCCAGCTAAACAATCCTGGCTGTCTCAGTTTTGCCTTTTACATCTCATGCTCCAGTCCTCTCATCATCTTCATGGAGTTTCACTTGATTTGCTTCAGTGTCTCTCTTTGACTGGGAAGCCTAGCGCTGGACATGGCACTCCAGGTGTGTCTCTCCAGAGCTGAGAAGAGGGGAAGGATCACTTCTCTCAAGCTGCTGGTAATCCTCTACCTAGTGCAGGAGGCTTTTGGTTGTCTTTGCTGCAAGGGCACATTGATCACATTCAACTTGTTCATCTGGACCTCCAGGCTGGTCAACCCCCAGTCTGTACTGGTGCATGGGACTATTCCTTCCCAGGTGCAGGATTTTATTGAACTTTGGTGGGTTCCTGTCAGCCAGTTTCTCCAGCCTGTGGAGGTCTTGCTAAATGGCAGCACAACCATCTGGTGTATGAACATTCCTCTCACTTTTGTATCATTTGCTGACTTGCTGAGGGCACACTCTGTCCCATCATCCAGGTCAGTAATGAAGATATTAAACAGGACTGGCCTCAGTAGTGACCCTAGGGGGGCACTGCTAGTGATGGGCCTCCAGCTGGACCTCCTGCCACCAACCTCAACCCTTTGATCCAGGCAGTTCAGCTAACTGACCCAGTCAACTTTGATCCATGTGGTTCAGTCTACCTCGCTGTCCATTGATGTAACTTGTACTTCCTCTGTCTGTGAGGGTGTTACAGGAGAGAGTTTCAGAAGCCTTAGTAGAATCAAACTAAGCAACATCAAGTGTCCTCCCATCATCCACCAAGCCACTCATATTATTATAGAAGGCCAACAGGTTAATCAGGCAATTTTTTCCTTTGGAAGTCCATGTTGAATACTGTCAGGTACCTCCTTGTCCTTGTTATGTTTGAAAATGGTTTCTAGAATTATTTGCTTATTACCTTTCCAGGGAGTGAGGTGTAGTTGTCTGGCTTTTAGTTCCTTGATCATCTTCCTCCTTGGCTTTTTTGAAGACACAAGCAATATTTGCTTTCTTCCCAGTGTAACAAACATCTCATATTATTGACTGGCCTCACAATGACATTGACCAAGTTTCCTTAGCATTCATGAGATGAGCACATCCCATCAGGTTCCAGGGACTTCCGTCTATCCAGTTTGTTTAAATGTTCCCTAATCTGATCCTCCTTCACCAAGGGTAAGTCTTCCTTGCTCCCAGTGGTCTCAGGGACCTATGATTTTGCAAATATTACTGGTAAAGATGGAGGGAAAGAAGTCATTGAGAACCTTGGCCTTTTCCGTGCCCCTTGTCACCTGATGCTCTGCCTCATTCAGCAGCGGGCCTCCATTTTCCCTAGTGTTCTTTTTGCTCCTGATGTGCATGTAGAAGCCCTTCTTGTTGCCCTTCATGTCCCTCACTAGGTTCAGCACCAGGTGGGCTTCACCTTTCCTAACTCCATCTCTGCACATTTGGACAGTATCCCCACTTTCCTGCTGGGTGGCCTGACTCTTTTCCACCTCGTGGATTGTGCAGACTCCATCCTTAGGTTAATTGTTGGGCTTCTTCATGATTCTTTTTTTTTTTTTTTGCAAGGCATAACTCTGTCTGTTAGCCCACTTAAGCCTGACTGTTAATCCCCCACTCATTCTCAGAAATAATGTTTATATTTGCAGATGACATTAAGTTGGGCAGGAGTGTGACCTGCTTGCAGGTGGGATGGCTCTACAGAGGGATCTGGACAGGCTGGATCCGTGGACTGAGGCCAATGGTATGAGGTTCAACAAGGCCAAGTGCCAGGTCCTGCACCTGGATCACAACAACCCTATGGAGCCCTACAGGTTTGGGGAGGAGTGGCTGGAAAGCTGCCCAGCAGAAAAGGATCTGGGGGTCCTGGTAGACAGTCTGCTGAACATGAGCCAGCAGGGTGCCCAGGTGGCCAAGAAGGCCAATGGCGTCTTGGCCTGTATCAAGAATGGTGTGACCAGCAGGAGCAGGGAAGTGATTGGCCCCCTGTACTCAGCACTGGTGAGGCCCCACCTTGAGTACTGTGTTCGGTTTTGGGCCCCTCACGACAAGAAAGACATTGAGGTGCTGGAGCGTGTCCAGAGAAGGGCAACAAAGCTGGTGAGGGGTCTGGAGAACAGGTCTTATGAGGAGCAGCTGAGGGAACTGGGGTTGTGCAGCCTGGAGAAAGGGAGGCTGAGGGGAGACCTTATCACTCTCTACAACTACCTGAAAGGAGGTTGTAGCGAGGTGGGGGTCGGTCTCTTCTCCCAAGTAGCAAGCAACAGGAAAGAGGAAATGGCCTCAGGTTGCACCAGGGCAGGTTTAGATTGGATATTAAGAAAAATTTCTTCATCAAAAGGCTTATCCAGCATTGGAACAGGCTGCTGAGGGAAGTGGTTGAGTCACCATCCCTGGAGGTATTTAAAAGGTGTGTAGATGTGGTGCTGAGGGACATGGTTTGGTGGTACTTGGCAGTGTTAGGTTGATGGTTGGACTCCATGATCTTAAAGGTCTTTTCCAACCTATTCATCTCTCTTTTATCTCTTGGATCTTATATTTCTGTGGACTGCAGAGCCAACAGCTATAGCAAAACAACATACCATTGAATTTTACTGACTTTCACAAAGATTATTCTAAATGTATTAGCTGTTATATTCTTTGTATGTTTTTCTTCCTCATCTTTCTGCTAAATACTGCTTATTATTGTTACTGATTTTTCCTCTATTTAGCTTTTAAAAAATGGACTGTGATAATTAAAGTTCGTATCTTACAACACAAATAGAAGATCCTCTTTAAGCTCCCTGTCCATCTCTAACCTATATTAATGTGGTATGAAAATGCTTCTCAGTCCAACTCGGTACTGCAGTTCTTAAATTAGTGTTTGCTTTTTNTTCAACTTGTTCATCTGGACCTCCAGGCTGGTCAACCCCCAGTCTGTACTGGTGCATGGGACTATTCCTTCCCAGGTGCAGGATTTTATTGAACTTTGGTGGGTTCCTGTCAGCCAGTTTCTCCAGCCTGTGGAGGTCTTGCTAAATGGCAGCACAACCATCTGGTGTATGAACATTCCTCTCACTTTTGTATCATTTGCTGACTTGCTGAGGGCACACTCTGTCCCATCATCCAGGTCAGTAATGAAGATATTAAACAGGACTGGCCTCAGTAGTGACCCTAGGGGGGCACTGCTAGTGATGGGCCTCCAGCTGGACCTCCTGCCACCAACCTCAACCCTTTGATCCAGGCAGTTCAGCTAACTGACCCAGTCAACTTTGATCCATGTGGTTCAGTCTACCTCGCTGTCCATTGATGTAACTTGTACTTCCTCTGTCTGTGAGGGTGTTACAGGAGAGAGTTTCAGAAGCCTTAGTAGAATCAAACTAAGCAACATCAAGTGTCCTCCCATCATCCACCAAGCCACTCATATTATTATAGAAGGCCAACAGGTTAATCAGGCAATTTTTTCCTTTGGAAGTCCATGTTGAATACTGTCAGGTACCTCCTTGTCCTTGTTATGTTTGAAAATGGTTTCTAGAATTATTTGCTTATTACCTTTCCAGGGAGTGAGGTGTAGTTGTCTGGCTTTTAGTTCCTTGATCATCTTCCTCCTTGGCTTTTTTGAAGACACAAGCAATATTTGCTTTCTTCCCAGTGTAACAAACATCTCATATTATTGACTGGCCTCACAATGACATTGACCAAGTTTCCTTAGCATTCATGAGATGAGCACATCCCATCAGGTTCCAGGGACTTCCGTCTATCCAGTTTGTTTAAATGTTCCCTAATCTGATCCTCCTTCACCAAGGGTAAGTCTTCCTTGCTCCCAGTGGTCTCAGGGACCTATGATTTTGCAAATATTACTGGTAAAGATGGAGGGAAAGAAGTCATTGAGAACCTTGGCCTTTTCCGTGCCCCTTGTCACCTGATGCTCTGCCTCATTCAGCAGCGGGCCTCCATTTTCCCTAGTGTTCTTTTTGCTCCTGATGTGCATGTAGAAGCCCTTCTTGTTGCCCTTCATGTCCCTCACTAGGTTCAGCACCAGGTGGGCTTCACCTTTCCTAACTCCATCTCTGCACATTTGGACAGTATCCCCACTTTCCTGCTGGGTGGCCTGACTCTTTTCCACCTCGTGGATTGTGCAGACTCCATCCTTAGGTTAATTGTTGGGCTTCTTCATGATTCTTTTTTTTTTTTTTGCNTCTGGGGGTCCTGGTAGACAGTCTGCTGAACATGAGCCAGCAGGGTGCCCAGGTGGCCAAGAAGGCCAATGGCGTCTTGGCCTGTATCAAGAATGGTGTGACCAGCAGGAGCAGGGAAGTGATTGGCCCCCTGTACTCAGCACTGGTGAGGCCCCACCTTGAGTACTGTGTTCGGTTTTGGGCCCCTCACGACAAGAAAGACATTGAGGTGCTGGAGCGTGTCCAGAGAAGGGCAACAAAGCTGGTGAGGGGTCTGGAGAACAGGTCTTATGAGGAGCAGCTGAGGGAACTGGGGTTGTGCAGCCTGGAGAAAGGGAGGCTGAGGGGAGACCTTATCACTCTCTACAACTACCTGAAAGGAGGTTGTAGCGAGGTGGGGGTCGGTCTCTTCTCCCAAGTAGCAAGCAACAGGAAAGAGGAAATGGCCTCAGGTTGCACCAGGGCAGGTTTAGATTGGATATTAAGAAAAATTTCTTCATCAAAAGGCTTATCCAGCATTGGAACAGGCTGCTGAGGGAAGTGGTTGAGTCACCATCCCTGGAGGTATTTAAAAGGTGTGTAGATGTGGTGCTGAGGGACATGGTTTGGTGGTACTTGGCAGTGTTAGGTTGATGGTTGGACTCCATGATCTTAAAGGTCTTTTCCAACCTATTCATCTCTCTTTTATCTCTTGGATCTTATATTTCTGTGGACTGCAGAGCCAACAGCTATAGCAAAACAACATACCATTGAATTTTACTGACTTTCACAAAGATTATTCTAAATGTATTAGCTGTTATATTCTTTGTATGTTTTTCTTCCTCATCTTTCTGCTAAATACTGCTTATTATTGTTACTGATTTTTCCTCTATTTAGCTTTTAAAAAATGGACTGTGATAATTAAAGTTCGTATCTTACAACACAAATAGAAGATCCTCTTTAAGCTCCCTGTCCATCTCTAACCTATATTAATGTGGTATGAAAATGCTTCTCAGTCCAACTCGGTACTGCAGTTCTTAAATTAGTGTTTGCTTTTTGGATGTACACAACTCTTTATCATAAAAAGGCTATTACTTCTTTATTACTTTTTTTCTTTTGGTGACTCAGTTCCAAGAGAACAAAACCCTTGACCTAGCTCTGCAAGCTTCAGCCAGGCTCTCCTGCAGTGATGGCCATTTAATTCCCTTTGCTGCTCTGGAGATGCACGTTGTAACGAGGCTGTGGAACAGTGCTCTCTGGAATGGAATGTTGTTCCTTGGCTGCTGCTTGCACTGCGCAATTTTGGTTTTACCGTCCTGTGCCTGCAACATACAATGTACGGGCAGACTTCCCTCTGTGCTCATACGGTGAGAAGCGGAGTCGGTGTGCTGGAAGGTGTGTTGTACAGAAAGGTCTGGCACATTCATCAGGATGCTGATTCTTCCAGATCTATATTTGCATTGCCAAACGCTACTAAAAATAAATTATATCACAGGACAGCACGCTGTTCCTGGACAAGAACATCAGGAACAGCATAACCAAGAGTCCTTTGTCTCTCAGTGCTTAACAGATACAGGAGGGCAAGTAAATAGTTTTACTCCCAGCACAAAACTTAGTAATGTTCTTTGTTGTTGAGGTCTGCATTATTAATTTCTCTTTGACCCTACCTCGGATTTTGTGTTCTTTGTTTAGTAGATTTTTACTCATGCAGCCTTTTACATATGCTGAGTAATTATCCTTTTTAGTCTACACTCGTGCATTTAAATGCTGTAATTCCCATTTTACAAACGCAGAAACTAAAGCCAGGTTTGAGGAAACTTGCTTTATTTAAACTAGAGGGAATTCACCTCCGATCTGGGCTTTGAATGTGGAGCTACAATTTCAGTTTTGTAATTAGTTCCCTAATTACAAAGCCATGTCCTAATAAGTGTTTTCTCAAGGACCATGTAAGTGGAGTGGTCTGTTTAGTTGCAGGTAACTGTCTGGGAAACAGGTTCCCAGCAGAGGCATGCTATTCACCAGAGACAAAAAACATCATTTGGGCTAATTTTACAGGCAAGCAATATATGAACTGTAAAAAATTAGCTTGAGTTGAGTGTAGCGGAAAGGATGAATAATGAATTTAATACCAGTGAAATGGCTTAGAAACATATTTTGGTCCTAGTGGCCTAGATTGTCTCACAGAGGCCAACAGAGCGGAGTTTGTGGGCACTGGAGGTTGACGCTGAGGTCTGTGGATCAGCCCACATGGAAGGCAAGCGGAGCAACTGTGCATGGTTGACATACATCTGAAGAAAACAGAGCAGGAATTAAAGAGGATGTACTGGATTTGTGTGGCAGGGTTTGGTAGTGGGGGGCTGCAGGGGTGGCTTTTGTGAGAAGACACCAGGAGCTGCCCCCACGTCAGACACAGTCAGTTCCAGCTGGCTCCAAGACAGGCCCGCCCCTGGCTAAACCTGAGCCCATCAGCAGTATCCGTGGCACCTCTCTGCCAGATCTAAGGAGGGGTAAAAACTGCTGCTCAGCACCTGTGAGAGACGGGTGAGGAAACGTGAAAGAAACAACCCTTGAGACACCAAGGTCAGTGAGGGAGGAGGAGGAGGAGGCGCTCCAGGTGCTAGAGCAGAGATTCCCCTGCAGCCCATGGAGAAGACCACAGTGGCACAGGCTGCCCCCCTGCGACCCATGGAGGACCACCTCAAGGCAGGTATCCACACTGCAGCCCATGGGGGACCCTGTGCTGGATCATGTGTATATGCCCTGAAGGAAGCTGCAGCCCATGGAGAGCCTGCACTGGAGCAGAGCCTGGGAGGAAGAGCCTGAAGAGGAAAGAGCAGCAGAGACAATGTGTAATGAACTGACCGCAGTCCCCTTTCCCAGTCCCTCTGCGCCACTCTGGGGTAGGAGGTAGAAGAGTCAGGAGTGAAGTTGAACCTGTGAGCAAGGGATGGGTGGGCGGAAGGTGATTTTAGTCCTGGTTTTTGTTTCTAACTTTCCTATTCTGTTATTAATTGACGATAAATTAAATTAATCTTTCCCCTCGAGTCTGTTTTGATAGTAATTGGTAAGTGATTTCCCTGTTGTGTCTCCACCTGTGAGCTTTTCTGTTGTTTTCTCCCCATGTTCTGCTGAGGAGAGGGAATGAAAAAGTGGCTCGGTGGGCACCTCATGGCTAGCCAAGGGCAACCCACCACAGAGGAAGAGAGCAGTTCCTGATGTAAGCTGCTATT
Organism: Chionis minor; assembly: GCA_013398295.1. Classification (NCBI taxonomy): domain Eukaryota; kingdom Metazoa; phylum Chordata; class Aves; order Charadriiformes; family Chionidae; genus Chionis; species Chionis minor. Next base: position 612,228 of record VZSF01011189.1, read on the forward strand.
CCCAGGATTTTATAAAAACGAGAGCAGTTCTCATTCCAGTTACAAGGCAACCAGCAGGGATGCTGAGATAGTCTTAGTAAATTGGTTTCTCTGGTCTCTGTAACTGTGTTAGATCTTCTACAAGAAGTGGTTCACTTGAATATTTTGTCTCTCCCCCTGCACTTTTGAAGAGCACAACTCTTACTGACCTCAAAATTACCCGCAGGAAATAAGACGTTATTCAGCTACAAGACTGATGTTTTGTCATTTCCTATTGCACGAACAAACATTTGAGAACAGTCTTTACTGTACCTGTTCCATTAAATTTTGGATTCTTCTTTAACCAATTCATCCAGCCACAATAGTACACCTAGTTGGAAATATCTTGAAGAAATAGGAGTGGTCTTGTGCTTGAGGGACATTCTTGCAGCACTGTCTGTGCTAGGAAGTCAGTGAAGCTGAAAGCAGTGCTGCCGGCACACGGAGAAAAGAGAAAATGGGTCAACAATTTGTTTCATCTTTTACAGATATCAGTAAGTTAGCTGTTTAAGAAAGGGTCTGCCAAGTTTTGCATGAAATTCTTGTGCTTTTTAAGGTCTATTGTATCTGGATTAAAGATAGCCCACCTGTGTTTATTTAGATGGCTTTTTTGGTGGGCAGGGGGACAAAGCGTACACTTAGCTAGCACTCAGTTGAGGCATTATAAGGGAAAATAATTGCAACACCTGCAAAGGAGGAATATGCCACTCTAGATCTTTGTTGTAAAACTCTTTCAACTTCCCAAGCTTAGCCTCTCATTTTTATAATGCATGTTAATTTTTTTCACCTTTTAACTTCGATGGACTCTGTTTTGCTGTTAAAGATGTTACCTGCAACATGCATTTGTCCTTTGTGTAAAGTACGTAAGCACTTGGTGGCATCTGTATTTACGCCTGGTCCAAGGCAAGAAGGCTGTTCATCATTTTTGTCACATTGCATACTTCTATTGTAACACCCTGTTTACATGTGGCAGTTGGATGTGTGTGAAGAAACTCTGCATGAGTGATGTGTTGTGAAGGGATAAGAGAGATTTTTGCTAAGGCCCCAAGTCAGTTCCTTGCAGGCTTCGTTTCTGCGTTCTACCTGTAGACTGGTTCTGGATTGGCTGTCTACCAAAATGCTCAACATGTTTGATTTAAAAAATACAGATAAATTGAGGACAGTAGAAAGTTCATACTGAGTTCAGGAAGATTCCTATCAAATCCTCAGATGTTTACTCTGTAAGTCTATACAGTCCCTGTTTGTCAGCTAGTTTCTGTTCTTGCCACTTTACTGTCTTTTTTCTATAGAGAATGAAATATTCATTTCCTTTCTTTGATGAGCTTGTAATTTGTCAGAATTTAACTTCATCTGTGGTGGGAAAAAACAATGCGATTTCACACCGCCTAAAAACAGTGACGTGCCTCTTCTTTGTCTCTTTCCTAGTCCGGCCTTAGTCTGGCATTAAATTTTATTTAAGTATGAGCTTGCAACTTGGAAGGGCTTTCATCATTTTTTTTGTTTGACAGAAAAGCTGTGTACTGTCAAAGAGTACAGAAGGCAAGCTGAGCATAAATGTCTTTGTGTAGGTGGGAAGGGGCTGGAGCTTCCAGCACTTTCAGTCTTGGGTCCCTCTTCTGCAGGGGTGCCGGTTGGGTTTGTGTTCCCAGAGGCCTGGGGAGGTGGGTGGCAGTCCTGTTTCTTTATTCTTTCAGTATTTGAGAATGGACGGGTAGCTCTTGGGCCACGCAAACAAACACCTGTTCATGCTTCTTTTGCCATACTCATGGTGATAGTTACCTGCTCTACTTCTCTCCCTTTGTCATCTCTATTTATTGTCTTTTGTTCACGCTGATGTTGTTCTTTCTGCTCCTCTGCTTTCCCTTCCCCCTCTCACCCTTCCCTGCCAAGTCACTCCTCATTTTAATTTAGCTTGCTGCCTAGAATACTTTCTCCTGAGTCTTTTCTTATTCCCTTTTGATTAGGTTTTTATTTTGTGTAGAGATTGCATATACAGACAAGAATGCTTAGAATTTGGACAACTGTTGGATAGCTTCCTAGCACAATCTGAAGTTAGCATTCAACGATTTATGCACGCTACCAAAAACTGTCTTTAGCATAATGCACAGAGCTCCTGTGCTCCAAGGCACTTTGCTCACATTAACAGGGTTCTTGAATCAAATATTGTTCAAGTGAAGTGGTAATAACATTGTGAAGGATATGTCTGCTCTGGTCTGGCTGTTTTTGCCATGTTAAGAGTGAAAAATCTGTCAATAAATGGATAATTTAGTGAGGAGAGTCAGTAAGAATAAGATCCCATTTCAGAACGTTATTGAACTGAAATGGAAAATTTTCTGGGTGAAGACTGGCGTATTTCCAGTGCTGCTACCTGCCAGGAGATAATAAAATGCAGTTAAAAAAATACTGCTATTGTTAAAGAAACACTGCAGCACAGCACAAGCATTTCATCTTATAGAAAGGCTGGTGTGTACTTTAGCACCAGGAATAAATGCTATTTCATGTAATCTCAGTAGTGTTGTATTAAGAGGAGTGCTTAGAGTTCGCCCCAAAGTCTTCGCATGGTTTTGGTGCTTTGAACACTCATAAAACCTTCAGTAGGGTGAGAACACCAGCAAAACCATGCTCTTCCCCCCCAAACAGGTGAGATTTACTTTAACTAAAGCTCCGAAAGGTGCAGTCCTTTTAATTCCTGTTTTTACATGCCACATTCTTAGGTGCAGAACTTCCTGGGTCTGCCAGTTATTTCCTTACTGTCTACAGTCATACCAGCAAAAATAGCCTATAGAATATTTTAACTATCTGCTCTGGAAAATCAGGAGGCTTTGGTAAGGAGACATTGAAATTATTTAGAATGCAAGTGGTCACTGTGATATCCTTGATCAAGATGGCTGTTGGCAGAAGTCATCAGCTTTTTTTCTCATTTGTTGGGAGTCAACTACTTATAGATATTTTGTTTTTTAAAAAGAAAGCTTCTATCCTCTCTGGTCTCCACATACAAATGACAAACTTCCTCTTTTTGCATCTGGTTCTTCCCATCCCAATCCCCTTCATGCCCATCCATGACCGAAAGAACGTTCCGTACTTTGTTTGCTGTAGCGGTTTTACAGCCTACGTTCTGGGGAAGAGCCCTGCGCCCTCAGCCCCTTGTGTCTGCCCCAGGAAATCCTGTGAAGCACTTTGGCATTTCCTATGGATGATGTTAAATCTTGCCTAATCTGCAAGTAATGTGCAGCAGGAACTGGTCTACCACAAATGCCAGGTCCTGCGGGGGCTCTGGCACGGCAGTCAGCAGCGCGCCTGTGCAGCAGCAGAGCCCCACCATCACCCAGACTGGATTGGTGAAATTGGAGCCACAGGGTTAAGGGAAGTGATAAGGTTTTTTTCTTTTTTTTTTCTTGGTAGCTTTTCAGAACCTCTTTTCAGAACCTATGAGACCATAGCTGGAGCGCTGTGTCAGGTGTAGCAGAGGAAAAAGTAAATGTCAGAGATTTTATTTTTGCTCAGTCACTGGTTTAAAAACTCAGTGCCTTAAATCCAAATCTTATGCTGCTTAGGTTGTATGGGTTTTGTTTAAGTTCAGAAACCTAAGTCTGAAATGCATATTGGACCTGTCTGAAGAGGTTGCCTTTGATCTGTAGCTTTGCTTTCTTTTCCCGAGTACCCTCATCAGGTGAACTGTGAGGATTCCTTTGCAGAGGGGCTGTTGCATTTACAAGGTTAATTGCTCATCTTCATGGCTGCAGGGGAAGAAGATAATGGTTGCTGGGGCAGTGGCTGGTTGCATTCGGTGCTTCTGTGCATCGGTGCTTCTGTGCATCTCCGTGAGATCACCCTGACTGTCCCTGGTTGGTCTTCCCTGCCTCTGACAGCAGGTTTCCAGTAACTGTTCTCCCAGTTAAGTGTCCCATTCTTCAGGGTAGAATAAAACGCAAACTCTCCAGGTGAAGCTGGTGGGATTTGCATCTCATCCATCTTTTCTGGGGACTTTTTAAAAAGCCTGATGTTGCTTCGTGTCAGTAGTATGGTCAGTGCGGTTTTCAGATCAGTTCCCCACACCTGACGTGAACAGTACTAGCACGTCCCAGGCTGCTCTTGCAAAGCATGTCCTCAGTTCAGGACAACTTCCCGCATTTCAGTCCTTGCAAAAGAGATGCCTATGTCTGAACTAGTTACTAGAGGCTCCCTTTATTGTCTGTGATGAAAATAGTCTCTTCTAGGGCATCATGCAGCTCGTCAGAGGAGCTGCGTACCTCAGCAGGGAGCATTTGGTGACAGTCATAGGTGCAGACATCTGTACTTGGTCAGGTCACTTCCCAAAATAGGTGTCCAGTTTGTTGGTTTGACTTTGACGAGCCCTTAAATAGGTCACTGGAAGGGTGATGAAAATGTTCAGGTAAAGGAGAATGTCTCGTAACATGTTCTCTCCATGTTTCACTGAGGAGGTATTGAAGCATGTAGCAAGACTTCTCAGCTAAGACCTTGACTGGCTTTCATCCTGGTCTTAAATGATCTCTGAAAACTCAGTGCGGCTGGAGCATATGAATCTAAACTATGGCGGCACACCAGGGACGTCTGTTGCAAGAGAGCATTTCTGATACATAAAATAGCAGGATTCATTTTGATACATGTATATCTAGCAATGCCAAAAATTAACAGTAAACAGGATTTTATGTATGGAAAGAATTAGTAAAAACTGGATGATTGCAGTACTCAAACTGATTTACTGCTTTCTTGTGATTGTGGGAGGGGAAGGGCAAAATGCTAGTTCAATTATCTGAATGTTAAAAACATAGCTAAAAAGTTCTGTGCAATAAATAAACATTTTCTAATTTCAGATTACTTTAGCACCACGCAAAAGTACTTTCCCCCTGCCCCAGGCAACTTCTTAAAGTCAGGACCTCATTAACTAAAAAATGTTTTCTCTTTTTACAGTATATCCACTCATCAGGCATAATTCACAGGGTAAGTAGAAACAATATAAAAGACGTTTATATTCTGATAATGTGAGTGGTGTTTGTGTATAAACATGCTTATAAATATGCCTGAACTTCTGTTTATAGTGTCTTTATTTATAGTGTTTGATGATACCTTGGTTTCTTGTTAAACAGGAACAAAAGGTGGTACGGCTACATCAGTGTAATTTGGGTAGTCAAGTCGCACTGAATACAGCTTAGATGGGGATTTCTTAAATTATTTTGTGAAGTTAAGTTGTAAGTCCCCAGAAGAGCTAATAGTGTCTAAACTGAGATGGGCAAGAGTTTTTTCTGGCCTTTTGAAAAAATTAAGATTAAACTTTTAAAAACACTGTTTAAATGTTTTTAAAACATCATGTTAACGCTCAAAGTTGAAAGTTGGGGGGGGGGGGGAAAACACAGAAACTGAAAAAAATTGTCCAAAATTTTAAAGCCTTGAAAAATCTGATTTTTTTTTTTTTCTGAGAGAAATTGAGCATCTGATTCTTTTTTAAGCCCTGCCATGTCTAAAGTCCACTTAAAATCACTTTTGCACTGTGAAGGAGTTCTGAATGATGTCTTTGTGGAACCAGGCAGCATAACTTCCCCAAAAACTGCATCAGAACAGTAGAAACTGGCCCTTTGTAATAAAATATCGCGAATATCACTGAAAGCACACATTGTGTAATGGCTTTAAGCTGGACATGGAAACTATGCAAAATGTCAAAATAATGTAATACATTGATATTTTTATTTCTACGACTGCTGTGATTGTGGTCTCATTGTACAGTTGCTTAGTTTCTAAGCTCCCTCTTGATAGCTCTTGAGCTTCTTAGTTTCATTATGGTTCTTTGTGCCAATTTGTTTCTCTCCAAGGCCCTTCTGATCTTAAAACATACTTGTGTGAAACAGCTTGATGCCTGTTTAAAAAGGTTGGAGAGAGGATTCTTCTAAACGTCTTGTGCTAAAGTGGCAAACAAAGGTTTGCAAAAAGCTGAAGGAAAACTTAATTTCTGTTTTTTTTCTTTCTCTGTAACTGTGAATGTCTAAGAGTTACTGACGTTGCAAAACCTTACTAGACTTTGCCAGTGCTCTTGCTTTTGCTGCTAAACTTAGAAGTACAGCTTTTAAAGATCATTAGAAGTCTCGACAGTAGCTGAAGAGGCTCAAGGGAATATTTTTTTTCATGTTGCAGTCTTCATTCAATTGACTTCATTAGGAAATTGATTTTCCTAGAGAAGAGAGCATAGGCTTTTATGTAGAATCTTGTTTGATTCCTTCAATACTGCTTCCAGGTCTATCAAGGTATGGAACCTTTTTAAAGTATATTTAGATATGCAGTGTGTACAGTCCAGAAATAGCAAAGGAAATTTACTTTACTCCATCGCAGTATATGTGAATCCTTAACTTTGTGGTGTTAGTATTAAATGCAACAAGTTTATGTCCAAACACCAGTCACAGTAAGATGAGTGAGATCCTTCACTGGTAGGTATTTTCCTGACTTCCAGCAGGAAAAAGTTGATTTGTCTGGGGGGAAGATATACTGGGAAAAAAAAGCCAAACATATTCAAGTTTGTGTCTTTGTTTCTGTTATTTGTTACATTTAGCTTTCTAATTTAGATTTATGAAATGGTTTCACCTCTTGCTGTTGTAAGTAGTCGTATGAAAAGCATTAAACCTAAATGAAAGAAAGAAAGAAAAAGTGTACTTTATTGTGCTTGCTGTAAAATAAATAACATCCATTTCAAATCTGATCACAGGATCTAAAGCCTGGAAACTTGGCAGTAAACGAAGACTGTGAATTGAAGGTAGGATATGTTTATTTGAAAAAAACAGCCAGATGTACTAGAAACACACCACAGAAGACAACTGGTGAAACAGCTGTGGACATGCTGGCTGGTTTCAGTGATGGACCAAGTTTTCAGCCCACAGGCTTTGAGGACTCATGGAGAAATAGGGGAGTGCTGGAAGATGAAAGGGAAGAGGATCGGGTGGGCAGTGGTAACAATCTGGAAAAAAATGACAGGCTGCTCCTTATAAATATTTTCCCATTTGTCTGACTGCAGTCCCCACAAGAATAATGAAGTATTTATTTAAGAAATAAAGCCCCGAATAGTGAGAATCTGTTCACCTCCTATTTGTATGTCCTTGACTGACATAAATATGCATGTCATACAAATGGCAGAGGCGATGATCAATTTCTGAGATCGTTCTGGAGACAAGCACAAGAAATGGCGTCGCCTCAAGCTGGAAACATTGCCCAGGATGTCCCAGCTGAAAACATCTAGCCCAGACAGGACACTCGGGGCAGCTGGTACCCAGTTGTTGACAGGGGAGAGAAGGGGACTGACCCCAAGATCTAGGGGAGGATTTCTGGTGAGGAAGTCAGTGCTGCAGATTACTACATTCGTGGCATCGCTGGGGCAGTCGCTGACTTGGGTCCCTCGCGCTGGGTGAAGGGCAGTGTAAGAACTGAAACTGCTTCTGTGGGTTTGGCATTGACGGAGCAGTCCACGCCACAGCTGTGTGTCCACACCAAGTGTGCGTGCGTGACAGTAATAGTCACCCTTTTCCTGTACAATGGGCATGTTGCAATGAATGCTGGTATATTTTTATGCAGTCACTCAACTAAAAAGTCACTCAACTTCTCAAGAAAAATTCACGTTGTGGTTACAGTCGGATAAGAGCTGTAATGCAGAACTGTGTTTATAGTATGCTGCAGCTGAACACTTCAGAGAAGCATGGGAGGAATGACATACTGCTCACCACAAACAAGAACATCTTATTTCTTCGAAAGTGATTCCTTCTGCACTGTTCCAACTAACAGTAGTATCAATTGCATGTAGACTACAGTGTGTTTCATAGCAGGAATGTATCAGTTCTGCTTCATTTTTGCTCTTAATTGAAGTAGTGAGGGAACAAATATTATTAAAGGGAGCCAGTTCCTAATTCAACCTTCTATAGGTGGTGAATAGGCTGAGGTACTTAATGCCTTCTTTGCCTCAGTTTTTAATAGTAAGACCAGTTGTTCCCCGAGTACCCAGCCCCCTGAGCTAGTAGATAGGGGTGGGGAGCAGAATGAAGGCCCCATAATCCAAGGGGAAATGGTCACTGACCTGCTACAGCACCTAGACATACACAAGTCTGTGGGGCCGGATGGGATACACCTGAGGCACTGAGGTGGAAGTGCTCACCAAGCCACTTTCCATCATTTATCAGCAATCCTGGCTAACCGAGGAGCTCCCAGTTGACTGGAAGTTAGCATAGTGTGACGCGTGTCCACAAGAAGGGCCGGAAGGAGGATCCAGGGAACTACAGGTCTGTCAGTCTGACCATGGTGCTTGGGAAGATTATGGAACAGATGATCCTGAATGCCATTATACAGCGCATGCAGGACAACCAGGTGGTCAGGCCCAGTCAGCATGGGTTCGTGAAAGGCAGGTCCTGCTTGACTAACCTGATCTCATTCTATGACAAGGTGACCTGCTTAGTGGATGAGGGAAAGGCTGTAGATGTTGTTTACCTGGACTTTAGTGAAGCCTTTGACACCATTTCACACAGCATTCTCCTGGAGAAACTGGCTGTTCATCCTTGGATGGGTGTACTCTTCGCTGGGTAAAAAATTGGTTGGATGGTCAGGCCCAAAGAGCGGTGGTGAATGGAGTTAAATCCAGTTGGTGGCCGGTCACAAGTGGTGTTCCCTGGGGCTTGGTACTGGCACTGGTTATGTTTAATATCTTTATCAGTGACCTGGACGAAGGGATTGAGTGCACCCTCATTAAGTTTGCAGACAACACCAAGCTGGGCAGGAGTGTTGATCTGCTTGAGGGTAGGATGGCCCTATGGAGGGCTGTATCTCCTTATTTAACACAACTTTTTTTTCTGGTACTTTGGACATTTTAAAGCTTTTAGATAAACTGAGGCAAATAACTCTGTATGAGAACGCAATTTTGTGAAATGACAAGGAGGAAATGTAGCGTTAAGCTTTAGTTTTTGTTTCTGGACTCTCAGAATGAAATGATGCCGTCCCTGGTTGTAGGGTAAGCTCTGATATCATATGCAGAAGAAAAGTGCAAATTTGCAATTGGGAAATACTGGTTGTCAAAAGGCAACTCCGGTCTATAAACAGAAAGCAAACCATAATATGTTGAGAAGCGGGCGTAAAAAATATCAAGACGAGGATTTAACTGCGATCTCTCTGGCACTGAAGGAGTTGAGCTGCCTTCCCCCGCGTGCCCGCCTTGGGGTGCAGTGGGCAGGATGTGACCCCGCTCCGACAGCGCGCTTTCAAAGTCTGCTCACGCGGGCACAGGACCATGCTGCCAGGGATAGTCCAGCCCTTTCCCCCCACGTCCGTGCACTCGGCAGCTTCCCTGGCATCAGCTCCAGCAGCGATGGGGCTGTAGGCAAGTTGGAACTGTTCTTTGAATTGGTAATAATTAATAAGCAATCAGTTTTATTTTTCACAATGAGCTTTCTGGCTCCCTTGTCTGGTGCTCTCAAATGCTACAGAGGAATCAGAAATGTGATAGGGAAGGGTGCCTTAGGGGAAATCACTGCCCTTTCTGCAGTCTTGAAGTTACAAGTTATTTTTGTTACGGTTATTGAAGCAAGTTAGGAAAATTAAGTTTGCTGAGTAGAAGGGGAGCTTGTCCTTGAAGAGCTGAGGAGAATTTGTTCTCTCTTTCATAATTCCTGCATTATAAAAAGGATTTGCAAACTCGCTCTGAAAATTGCTTTGGAAGTTCCAGCTGAAAAGTTGAAGATTGGCATATAAGAATAATAATTTCATGTGAAGATTGTTGTTGAAGTTGTACCATATTAAGTACTAAAAGGATACACTTGTTCCTGAGCCTAATGAAATATGTAAATGAAAAGAAATCCCAAAGTTAGTACATAATGCACAACAATTCTTGCTGTCGTTTTCTGCTTTTATGAAAATACAAATGCAAATTATATTTTAGCCATCTCCAAGTGTCACAAGCATTAGTAAGGAAAAGGCCTAAAAAGCTGTGACAGAATAGATGTTACCACATGTGGCTTTTGACCTATTAAAACTTCCTTTTTTGTTCCACCCCCCCTCCCACGTTACTGGGAAGATACAATGTGTGTTGTATGTGTAGAAGAAATTTGAAAGCGGTATATATAAGTGTATTTTGTTACTGCAAATCTTTTGATTCCAGTGTATCTTCAGTCCCCAGAGTTCTGAGGGGCAACTTCACGTGTAATCAATTGTATTTTATTGGTAGGAATAAAAGTCTGTCTCCCTTGGCATGCTATTCCTGTTCTTAAATTGGTAGGTCATCAGCAGTTATGGGGAAGATAGGGAAATGATGTTTCAAGTCTGGCAGTAAAGATAAGCCATAACTTTTTATACTCTTGATCTATGAATGAAAGTACAATTTTCCTTTCTGCTGTTTCCAGCGGATGATGAAACTACCCTGAAATATTTTTAAATGTTTAATTACAGAGAGCGTTACAAACATACCACTCTTGGTGTATTAATGCACAGGTGCTCCTCATAAAAATGTCTGCCCTGTCAATATAGGTGAAGCCTGATACATGTGGAAACTAGTGGCTGTTTGTGCAAAGCTGCATATTCAAGTATCTGTGGATGATGATGATTTATCTTCAGTAGAGTTTACTTACCCAAGACCCCTGCTTCTTGTTAGAAGCATGAACTGCCTCATAAACTATGAAGTGACTGTCATTCTAGGAGTGTTCGTCGCTGCTGGCCACATCCTTTGGCACCATCTTTTGAAGGTCCGTACAGGTGGGCCTTTACGTTAGCCAGTTTTGTAGAAGCTGAAGAAAGGCAGTGACATTCACTTTTAATCTTGCTCCTGTACACATTGCTATATCTAGAGATAAATATCCAAGAGTCATAGAAATAAGCTGAATTGTGTACAGTCCTTTAAAAAAATTGCACCAGCCTTGTGTTTCTTACAGCAGGTTGCTCTGTAGTTGATGCATTAGGTTGGGGGCTATGTAATGGTAATTCCCTACTCTTTTATGTTTTCAGTGTGACCTAGAGGAAGCTTTCCCTTGCCTGAAAACTCATAAAACAAAGAGAATGATTCCTCCTTACTTCAGAATATTATTGAAACACACTCTTGAATAATTGTGCCACCTGGGATTTGAGAGCAATGAATGCTAAGATGGGTGCTGCTCTTTTAGCCCTAACAAGCTACGACAGTCATTCCGTGGCCAGGGAATTTTTTGCATTGAATGGGACCCATATCTTTTTAGTTAATAATTGAAGAATTTATTCTTTTCTTTACTGGTTTTACAGCTTTTAGTGTTGCCACAGGAGTACCTAACCCAGGAAAAAATATTGTAAAGCTCCTTGCTACTTCTGTCTTGATTTTTGAAATGAGAACAAGACACGTCAATGGAAGAAAGATGCAAAAATGAGCCAATCTCTGTAGAATGCTCCAATTCTTTTATTTCCTGCATTTGTAAAGTCTGTAAGAAATAGATAACTAGCTGTTTGATCGGGATGTTCTTTGTGCTTCCGCTACAGATTCTGGATTTTGGATTGGCAAGGCATACAGACAGTGAGATGACCGGTTACGTGGTTACGAGGTGGTACAGAGCCCCAGAGGTCATACTTAACTGGATGCATTATACGCAAACAGGTCAGCATCTCTTCAGAAACGCCTTGACAAAGCTGAAGCCTTCACTGAATTGGGCAATATATAAGCAAATCTGTGTTTCTGAAGTGAATGATAAATTGGAGGTGGAAATGACAATATAATTATGCAAGACTTCCCTGTAGATAAATTGCAGGTAATCCTTTGGGGTTGTGAATTTGGGGGCTTTTTTGTGTATTTTTTGAGTAGCAGAAAGTGCCAAGGTGGTTGGAGAAAAGCGATACAAATGTATACAGGTATGACAGTCTGGTCTACGTTCTTGTATTCTGCATTGACTGTCATCTTCCTGCAAAGATGTGCTGATTGTAACTCGAACAGACAGTGGAAAGTGGCAGAAGGAGGAAATTCAAGTAATTCTTGGATAACTATGGAAGTTTTGGAAAGCACTGAAAACTTACTTCCCACATGCATCTGCTGGTTACCGAGAAACTAATTCTGCATATTATCAGATTATCTCCAGTTTGCTAATTAGAAAGGCTGGTAGTTTTGCCTATACTGTTCATCATACTTGGCAAGGCACACGCTTATTTTGTAACAGGCTATAAAGGTAAATTTTACACGTCTTTAAAATATTTTTTAAATTAAACTTCATGTACATTTAAATGGACAAGTATTCAGCAATTTAATGTGACTGTTGGTCTTTTTTTCAGTTGACATCTGGTCTGTGGGCTGTATAATGGCTGAGATGATAACGGGGAGGCCTCTGTTCAAAGGAAATGATCGTATCCTTCAGTGAATTTATGACACTAATGGAAGAAAATGAGAGGTTCTTATGTGATACAGTAGGTCTGTTCAAAAACTGATGAGCATAAATTGAAATGAATAGTAAAATGGCTTGCACTTTTCTCATTAACTGGTTGTTTGATATTTGTACCACTTTTGCACATCTGCAAATTAAGACTGATATTACTGAACTTTTCCAGTAGAGAAAGAGAAGTGATGTTTGAATCACATCTCAAATCAGGTGGAAGGTTATGTGATGATAAAAAAGGCATATTTTGATTTTTTTAGTAATAGATTCCACAACTCCAGAACATGCACAGAAAATTCTGCTGCAGTATATGGACTTATGTGCACATGCTTGTCCATTTCATGCTTTTTGAGGCTTTTACCAAAAAACATTATGCAAGTAACATCTAGTAAAATGTTTTAGATTTACAAAAAACTATCTAATCCTAGTATTTAATTGCAGAGGAATTAAGAAAATAACCTCAACTTCATTGGCAGTAGTAGTTGTGATAGGTAATAGAGAACAGCGTTAATAGAAGACAGCAAGAATTTTTTACTTTTTTGCTGTTTCTCAGCTTTGTATGTTTGAGAGCTCAGCCTAGTCATTTTGCACTGCTTTTCCTTTTGTGGAGTTCCAGTCAATAAATTGCTTATCTGCAAATACTTGTTTATAGAATAACAATTATTTTAGTTATATTTGTATTTAAGTACTTAGATGTACATTGCATGGATCATATTGTTCTCATTTTGTGAGGAAAAAGATAAAAAAGGAAGATTGCATCCACCAAAAAATGACAATTATTTCAGCTGTACAGATTTTAAGTACGCATTAGCCCTTAACAAGAAAATATTAAAATGCCTGCCAAAGAACCTTGAGCATTCTGGTACATAAATAAGGAAATTAATGAGTCATAATTTTCAAGTTGTACTGTAAATGTAAGAGAGGAAAAGCTAGTATTTTAGTCATACTGGGGTTTGGAGATTTCAGAACTATTGGCTGAAGTTCTGCATCCTATATTACGAAGAAAATTACCCCAGCATAATAGTCCTTGCTGGCCTTTGAGTCTATGAGTCAGTATTACCTATTGTTGGGGAGATGCAGCCATGGGTTCAGCTGTGGGTAGGTGAATAAGAAAACATTTGAGGGATTTTTGTTTTAGTCATACGAATAAGTTATCCAGCAAACTTGGTATGGGATTTTATTTATGTATTTCATCAGCCTTACCCACCATTGCCTTTTTCTGCAGAGGTTGGTGGAATCCTCGTGTGCCTATCACTGGTCCAGCTTCTAGCTTCTCATCTGCTGCTGTCACCAGACTGGCAAACAAGTCATAAAGCTGTTCTCTGCAGCACTGGCCTCCTGAGAATATGGTGTTTCTTCTCTGAAATAGCTAATGTCGTTGCTGGTTTAGGACATGGAAGACTAGGGAATGTTCTGATTCCTTACCCCAATGTCTCCATTGATGATATTAGAGGAGTTTGCAGGTGATTCAATTACGTGTTCCTAAGTTACAGGATATTTTTTTTCAAGTGCTTTCAATGTCTTTGCCTTTTGCAAGCAAAAACTGAGAACTTTCATCTCATCTTTTACAAATCTTCTGTTCAGTCCTTGCATTATGATTTTTGCTTTATTCTCCAATAGCAAAGAAACTCACAATTTTTGCAAGGTGTTCAGTTTTATGGTGAAAGACTTTGTTCCTTATTTCGGGTATTCAGATCTGGACCAGCTCACAGAAATAATGAAAATAACGGGTACACCAACTCAAGATTTTGTTCAAAAACTGCAGAGTCAAGATGTGAGTACTCTTCTTTTTCAGTTGGTTTTACATGTCTTAACTTGACTGAAGCCGTGCACAGTTCTTAGACTGGCTGAGATAATACGTATCGACTACTGAAACGACCCCAATGGTACGTCTCTGCCTTGAAATGCTTTGCACACCCAGAATAGCAACTGGAGATTAAGGGGGCACAGAAGACGATCAGGGCACTTGGAAAATCTATATATTTAAATACTTCAAAGCTTCCAATAAACAGTTGAGCTGATACATTACGACCTTTATCGGAAACATACTGAAAACATGAATCTATTCAGAAAAAACAGTTCTGCAGATGTTGCTGACTTTGTCTTTCCTATTCTTGTGTGGATGTCCTTCTAGAATCCTTAAGCCCCTACTGTAAAAAACCTAAAATTAATGATGCAGTCTAAATAGTAATGAATTACTGTATAAGGTCCACTTCTAGAGATTCCTGTAAACTCCCTGTGACATGCCTTTAAATTATGCATACATATTTACTCTAATTAATATATTAAATATTTGGCACTAATAATTAAAGCTTTTCTTAATGACAGTTTTAAGGCTTGATTTTAAAAAAAGTTCCTTTCAACAAGGTGTGAAATACAAGCAGGGTTCATGACCCCAAAAAATCCATTTGTACGATGTGCTATCAAAGCATTGTTGAGTTACCTATTAAGCATATAGTTAATGTTGTCACATTACAAAGGCAGCAAAAGCCTAATTTAATATTCATGTTTCTTTTAAGGCAAAAAACTATATCAAAAGTCTCCCAAAAGTCCAGAAAAAAGATTTTGCATCCATCTTGAAGTACGCAAATCCTTTGGGTAAGACAGTTTGTGTGGATGTGTACCATTTGTCTTGTTCTTGTGTTTGCATTGGAGGCAGCAGCAGCATCAGTCATGTGATAGGTTATGTGATGGTTCTCATGCTTTTCTATCTCTTGCTTTCCATAATTCATAACTTTGATTTTAGTGCTGAACTTTGCTGAAGTTTAGACCCTGCCAGGAATCAGATGTTTCTTAGAAGAGTCAAAAAAGAAGTATTTTGTGTTTTAGGATCCGATCCAGCATCTGCTTAATGGTTTTACTGGAGCCCCTTTCTCAAGAGCGCTGAGAAATTAAATACATGTAATAATTTTTTCTGTGTGCTGTATTTGAAATATAACTCTGAAAGCTCAATCTGATCTACAGTAGAAATGCAAGCAAATAGAAAGCTGACATTTTAGTCACGGAATGAATACATCCTGAGAAACATCTGTGCATTCCTGAGAACCACTGGCTTTGATTTGATAGATATAAACAGCCAGAAGAGTATACCAAGTATGCATAACTGTGACATGACTCGAGGCATCCAGAGCTCTGAGATGGCTCTGCCCAAACCTCATCCATTCCCTGATGACCTGAACACAGTAAAGCCAGCTTTATTAGAATATCAGTTAGGATAATTGAATCTTCTCAATTTAAGAAGTTAAAATTGTATGTCCAGATACAGTAGAAATAAACACGATTAATAAGCAGCTCTTACCCTGACTGCATGGTCAGCTCACTGACCTTCTCAGCTACAGCAACCTCTACACATTTCCCTTGAGTTTTTAGGACGTTTCTTCCTATCACTTTCTGCCTGTCTGGCTGCTCCTTACACAAAGGACAACTGACTGACTGCTCATGGTCTGAGAGAGAAGGCTGGAGAGAATCCACGCTGTGGCAAGCAGGAGTTGCAGCATCCTGTCCCACGCTGCTGCCTCTTCCTTTCAGCTGCTCCACCCAACCCAGGAACATTCTTTCAGGATAGAAAAACAGAGAATAAACAAACCATTCATCATATCTGTTTACACTAGCCCATTTTGACAGTCTTAACAGTGAACCTGATCCAAAATTTACTGGAGAGGAATACAGAAGATTTTCATTAATTGTTTTGGCTGAGGTCAAAACCACATAGCAGATAAGTCAGCACTGAGATTCTAAGCATGGACAACTGAATTGTCTTAGTGAACTTCAGAGTGTAGTTGGCCTTGGATTTGGTCACACATAGAGCAATTCTCGTTAGCTGTACACCCACCTGTTCATTTTGCTGCTGTCAGGTCGTGATGTACCTTAGAACCACAACGTCATGGTGGCAGTGATGAAAGACACCTGGGAAAGCCCCAAGCACCATGGTGGTGGAGCAGAGAAGTCCTTACCTGAGGTGATGTGGCTGTATTGCATTAGGGAAGCAAGGGAGCGTCTCTGAGTCGCATCAGGCTTTGTACACATTCCAGCTTGCTCATAGCACTATTTTGTCATGCAGATAGGCCCCGCTGGCTATAGAATGAACACCTAATGATTCTGCTTTATAACTCTGTGTATTTATTTGAAATATCTCCAGGACAGCATTAGTGTGCACAAGCTGGAGTCAGTGGCGTGATTTGAATGCACTGTTTGTATTCTGTTCAATAGCTGTAAACCTTTTGGAGAAGATGCTGGTGCTGGATGCGGAGAAGCGAGTCACAGCAGCTGAGGCATTGATGCATCCTTACTTTGAACCAATTCACGATCCTGAGGAAGAAATTGAAGCTGAGAAATATGACGACACATTTGACAACATGGATCTTCCGCTAGATGAGTGGAAGTGTGAGTTTAGTTTTGTGATGTTTTAAAAAAGGACCAGAAATAAAGGCCATCCAGAAATAGGAATATTCCCCTTTACAAATTACTTTCTCTGCTTTTGATGGAACAGAGGAAGTACACAGCATTAAGATAGAGAAACGCTAGTGTTCCTCTTATCAAGTCCTCCTAGAACGATCCCCAAAGGTTTTTTCTGTGCCTCCTCACAGAGGCTCCCTCATCTCCCCCTTCTCCCGCCATGGCTGTCCACCCATCTTCTGCAATGTAGGAAAGAAACCATTTGTGTAACATGGTCTTTCCAGTGGATAGGACAAGCGAATGGATTCCTCAACTGTTAGCTCAATAGGACTGCAACAGTTGCTGGCCTTAATTTTAAGTGAAGTTCTCTGAGGGAGAGAAAATATATCTATCTCAGCAGATATTTAGGTCTGACTCTAGTTTTCATCTAATGCCAGAGGTTTCTATTTTGGCTTTTACGTGAGAACCTGACTTTTAACGCTGATGTGCTCAGTAGCTCTTCCTGAGGATATTGCCCCCTATACTGTAAAGTCAACGCTTGCATCCCTTTGAGAACACCTGTAAGATTTCAGCAGTACTGGGCTACTTCTTCAAAACTGAAGTAGTGAAAAAACAATCTTTGATTCCCTTACTTTTCGTACTCTTTCTCTCTTTCTTGCCTGAAGAGGTCTCTCTCTTCCTGGCCTAGATCAGAGTCTAACCACGCTGGAGGTTGAACCTTGCTTGTGCCTGTGCAGCTCCTTTTCTGATTAGACCAGCAACACGATGTTTATTCTGTTGTTTTCCAGGCATTACATATAAAGAGATACTGAACTTCAAGCCATCACAGACATCAGAGTCAAAGGAGACAGCGGTGTAACTGTATGACTCGGTCTTTTCAGAACTCGGAAGAAGGCAGGAAAGTTGTAAATGTTTGTGATATTTCAAGTGTATAAAACTTTTATAAATAAACCGGATGCAATCTGTTTCATCTTCACTGTCAGAAAGAGCGATGTCTTTTACTCTGCATGTGAAAGTTGGTGCCTTTGGAAGTAGCATTTCAAAACTGTCCAGAAACTTATTCTTGCCTACAACTTCTTCCTTCTGCGTGAAAGGATTTAGCCTGTGATAACCTGGTGCCATCCTTGAAATAGCAGGTAGGACTAATTCTTCAAATCAGAGATGAGACGAGTACAAGTTACCGCCCGAAGCGAGCTGAGAGACAGTGTGTCAGAGATGTGCCGTGACTGCTCTCCAAGGCCACTGAACTGTCTTGAATGCAAGAAGTCTTCACATGACTTCCTCTGGAATATTCCACCTTGGTAAGATGCCTGGGAAGGCTAATCAGCTTCTGCTACCTCAGCAAGTGCAGCGGGTAGCGGAGACACAGCCTGAATGAACACCTATGTCCCCTGTCCTATGTGGGTGGAGGAGAACCTGAGTTCAGCCAGTTCCGACACATCGGGGAAGAGGCAAGAAGCGGAGAAGTGTCAGTGTCCTTGATTTTTTCAAAGTACCCAGTGTAGCAGGACAAGATTTGACAGACGCACGAGATGAACAGGCAGTAGATGAACAATCCCTGTCAAGAGCTACGATCTTTTCCTCTGAATACAGTGCAGTCTCTTTGTAATAGACTAGGGATCAAGGATTTCCAGGGAGAAATTCTTAAGACTTTCTAAGATTTTGTAATCTCTCTAGCATCCTAGCATTGAAATGATCACTGAAAAAGTACATCTTCGCAGAAGATGTACCAGTTATAGAATCAGCAGTGCTGATTTTTGAAATAAAGCTGCATGTGGGTCACATTATAGAAAATAAAATGAGAGGAAAAATGCTACACTGCAGCTGTTCATTGGGAATACCTGCAGCAAGATGCTGTTTTCTTCACAGTGTATAGAAGTGTTGCCAGGTGCAGAATAACAACCGTTACTTTTTTTAGCCTTTTGAACTCCTCTTACTTGGGGGTAAACCCTCACACCTTCTGTTGGGAGGTGCCTTACCAGAGAGAATCAGCTTCCTGATGGGATGTTGATTAGACACTCCATGAGTTCCTCTTACTGTCTGGGTTCATTTATTGCATTTTCCTAGGTGCTTAGTTTGTAATAATCTCTCAGAGGTAGAAAAAGAAATTGGCAAGCCTTTGGTGAAGAATTTCATTGTGAGATTGCTTGTCCTTGTTAAAGGTAATCTCTTTACGGTTGACTATTTGAATGTGGATTATTCCCAACGCAATATGCTGGTTTGTGTTGCTACTAAATGAAACAGTTGTCAAGAAAGACATTTGATCTTAGCAGGTAATAACTGAAAATGAAGTAAGAAATCGCTTGGTGTTTTCTGCTTTAACAACAAATTTAAACCAGACGTTTAATCAAGGTACAGTTGTTCTGTTTCTTTCAATGAATGTCTAAGTTAAACACCTGTAAATATTAGCATTTGTTTAAAAATTGTGATAAGCCTTGATTAGCTCAGATGGGCATGTAGAGAGACTAAATGGTAAAAGAAACCTTGAATTGTTGATGTATAGACAAGTCATTAAAAACTGTAGTTTCAGGAATGCATGCAAAAAAGCAGATAATGTAATTTGAAACACAACATTTTTCCACACTTCAGGTCACTGAGGAAGGCACACTTAAGAGTCATACCCCATTTTGCACTATTGACTTTTTGCCTGGGACTACACTTTTATGTTAAATAGGAACTGGAACTTTATTTTTTACTGAACAGGTGTTTTCTCTTTCAGGATCTGCCCTGTAGTCGTCTTAAAAGTCATGCAAGAAAAGTGCCTATTGAATTAGTGGGTTTGATAAAGCCAGTCGAGGGCAATGCAAGAATGTCACAGAGGTCTTCGAAAATGCTCCCTCTGTATTTTAAATGGAAATGCGACATCCTAAATTCTAGCAAATATCTAAAGTCTTGAGAGAATGTAAATGGCTGATGTTAGACTTCAAGGGAGTGTGTTTTTTCTTTGACAAACTGGTTTGCGTTTTCTTTGTAAATGCCAGCACTTCAGTGGGCATTTTCACAGCCCCCCACTTTAGCTTTAGTGAAGTCAAGCCCTAGAAACCTCCACTGGCTGAGGTGAATGTTTCCCTCTCTTAATCTTGACGTTGTATTGGAGAAGCAGCTAGTCCGCATGAGAAAGACATAAGAAGATAATGTTAGGTTTTTCTAGATATTGAGGGAATTCAGAACTCTTGAAGTAACTGAAGAGAAGACCTTGATGCAGGTACCAGCAAAGACAGAAGCACTGCTGTGCTGTCTAGTAAGCAAACAGTCTGTAAGGTAAAACAACAAACATGGCAAGTTTGTCACATCTTGGCACCATGTTCCTGCTAAGAGATTGAAAGCTCCAGAAATGGCTCCAAACGGCAATAGAGATTAGTAGTATAAATAGCTCATTAAAAGAAATGCAAGGTGAAAGCAGAAATATTTTGCATGGGAGGCAGCTGCAGCTTCAAAGGGAGAGACAACATTTCCTAAGTTTTTATTTGCTATTTCTACTGGTGCTAAGCAACTCAGGAATAAGAACCCAGTTTCTGTTTGCCTTAAAGAGAAATGTAAACACGTTCTGCATGTACTTGAAATGTATTGTGAAAAATAAAGGTTGGGGGGTTGTTTTTTACACAATAATGGTCTTATTTTTCCCATATGTATTCCCAAATGTATAATCACTCCTGAAAATAGTATTTTTGGTATAAGGGAACTGTATGAAACCTATTATTGTAGGTACATTTCATGTAATATGAGCTGCTGATGTAGTTTATTTTGGAAATCAGTCAGACCACAGATCCTTACTTTTCTCCCATTTTCCAAACTTTAAGTCAGCCACAGAGCTGATCTGATTGTCCTACTGCCACCTAATTATTTCTCACAGTATCTTGGATTTTACCAGACATCTCTGCTTTGTTCTGAAGGACAGGATTTCAGTCCTTAAATGCGGTTGCATTCCGCAGCCTGATTTTAAAAGTTCAAGTCAGATTGATCGTCGCCCAGCATACACATCTTTGAGTTGGACAAGGAAATTTGAGTTAACAGACTTTTAATAGGATATATGGGACCTTTGCCCTGAAAACCCATGTGCACTCTGACTTTCAGAGCCAGATTGTCCCCTTAAGTATTAGTCTTCATTGCACTGAAGACTCATCGTTCCTGTTGAATTTTGATATTGTGGTGTTGTGGGCTAAATGTGGCTCACAATTTCACTTCTTGATTATTTTCTGGGGTTTTTTTTACAGGGTAACACTGAGGTGAGTGCTAATATGTGTCCTGCAAAATGTGTTCAGAAGATCCACTTTGTTCTTGATGGAGAACTACCAGGCATATGAGCTGGGTAGGATCCTTTGAGCTTCCTACTTTCTTATCTGGTGTTCAGATGTAAATACTGGATACTCCTGGTCTGCTTCAGCTAAGGTTGTCAGAGAATGAAGCATCTGTTAGGTGCTGTCATTTACTGGATCGTGGTAGGAAATACCCCTGTAGGGACCCTGCAGGTACCAGGGAAAGAATAGGGGCTGATAACACCTGCTGTCTCTGCTGATGCACTCTCCATCTCCTGAATACACTGTAGGGCAACTGGTTGTGTAAGTCAAATAATACCCAAAGCAGTTTCATGGACTACAACACTTAAAATCTCCTCCTAAGTATTTTTAAGAATTCAGAAGCACGAGCTGGAGAAAGATCAAGGGAGGAGGACTTCCACCACGCAGACGCTCTTTGAAACTTCATGGATTACCAGCTAATGAGCAGCTCTTGTGCACAGATTATTTGCAGCTCTCTGGGACAGTACCACCATGATGTAAAAACTGCATTGCCACCTAGCAGCGACACGCAGCTCTCAGGCATGGGAACGATGCGTGCTTTTTAGCTACCAGGAACAGCATCATTCTGCAAGGAGGTAAGTGAGGACAAGGAAAGCAATTTAAGGTCTGATTATTTTTGTCTGCTGCTATCCTGCTCTGCAAACGGAGCTCCTTTAGGCTTAGCCTCATTATGTTTCCATGCTGGAGTTATCTAGTTCACTCCAAGGTCTGCCAGCTAAACTTGAGTGATCTAGGCACGCAACTCTTATGCCTTTCATTGAAGTATTTTGAATGTGCTGTTTTCTTTGAGAGGCAAAAGAGGCAAAATGAGGTAACCAGTGAAGCAACCAAATGAAATGTAGTGAAAGAAATAGCTCAGGTCCCATTTGAGAATGCTCTCAGTTTTGCTGTGCAGCATCCTGGTGGCACGTGCTTGTAGGGACGGGGGAAATGCCTCTTGCCGTGTTTGCAATGTGTCCGCAACAATGAGGCTCTCAGATGAGTGACACTCATGACACCGACACAACCAAAGACTGGCACCTAATCTAGTTCATTAATGGCAAATTTATTATAATTACGGTAATATTATCATAGGTTGTAACAGTAAAATTATACTGCTTGGGAAACCATGGACATTTAGCCCACTGGGGGCCTGGGCCAAGATAGCTTTTTTTCAGGCATTTTAAAAGCCCCATTTGTACATGACAGTTCCTGCCACCAAGCAGTACCACTTTGGCATGTGTCCAACCATTTTGTTGTTCCTAGGAAACTCCTTACATTTTTGGGTTCAAGTCAAGTTTGAATTTCCTTTTTGATAAAAATGGTAGTATGCTACTGTAAGGAGAGAAAATACGGCCAAGAAGTGTAATCAGAAAAACGTTAACTAAAGTTTTGTTTAAAGCAAACCCCTCTCAAGATGTAGGATACGTTCTAAAATAAAGGTCAGTTATAAGGAATTAAAATGGCTACTCGGGAAGAATCATGAACCGTGGCTGGTGTAACCAAGTATTTTTGGTTAACGTTTGAATTCTTAAAAGAATCCCAAGAAGACTTTTTATTGAATGCAGAAAATTAACATAGTGTAAACTTTGAATAAAGAGGAAGCATGACTGGTGCACACAAAATGCCTGCTAGTCCTGAAGCAGGGCACCTTTTTAAGAACAGGTTTGCGTATTGATGAGGGAAGCGCAACGCTGCGGGGACTCCCCAGAAAGTATCCTTCAGAAACGGAGGTTCATCTAGATACAGGCATGTTGTTCTTTCTTGCTGGAACAAGGTGATCAAATCAGGCAAAGGTTTGATTCCATTTAAATGATTACATTAAACATAAGGCGTCTCCAGTGAGGCTGTCAGCTAGGGTTCTTAATTCTGGATTCCCAGGCAAAACTGTAGCTACAAGGGCGGCTCATCTCAGGGGCTCATCGCAGTCCCAACAGTTTCAATCTGTCCGTGTCATTACTACCGTCAACACAAGTTACCTAGGGGGTCGCGAGCTCCTTGTCTATGTGTTTTATCACACAGGTGTATGTTATTTCTCTTCATGTGGTATCTCTTTGAGGGCAATGACTAGGTCTTCTCTAGCAATGTGCTACGATGGTTTTACCAGAGAGATTATAGTTCCTGTCCGCCAGCTGTTGGAGAAGGCGGCAACTATGTGATCACTAAGACAAGGCAAAGCGCAGGATGTGAAAGGCAGGACATGAAAGGCCTGTCTCATGGTTGTGGTATCCAAAACGACCCCCTGTAGAAGCTATCGATCCCCCTCCCCACATCTGCCAAAGCTGCCTTTGACTGTTCCTCCTGTTTTTGGATGCTTGGCTGGAGCCCGCGGTGCCCGCTGCAGTGGGGAGCGCTCTGTGGTCACACGTACAAGCCGGTGGGAGCTGTGCGTTGGACACCTGGTTGCTGCGCTAACGAACTCACCAGGGCTGGGAGAGTTTCCACGTGCTGTACCTCAGCTGCCTGCTCCGTTAAATCGGGCACCCGGACTGCCTGCCGCTTCCCGGCACCGCTGAGGAGCTGGTGGTGGCCGGATGGTACTCCAAATGGGCAGTGGGATGCCATCGGCTGGCTTTGGAGGGTAAGAGGTTTTCATAGTGTGGACTTGGGCAGTTTCTTGCCAGCTGGACTTCTTAGATCCAGCAAACTGCTCCAGGCTTGGTTAATTTACTAGCACAGGCCAACAGTGCCTGGAAAATTGTGCTCACCCCAAAACGATGGGTGCATATGACTGTAATTTCTTTGTGCTCTTGTCCTCCAGCCATAAAATAATAAAAATGCAGCCTTTATGAAGTAGTTGTTTAGGAGAACGATGGTTCCTTACAGCTCTGCTGTAAGGGTTGAGAGCATCCCCGGGGGCTCCTGGAGGTTTGGCTGACAGGGCTGGGGCCATCCCAGAGCTGGTGCAGCCACAGGTGGCCCCTTCCCTGTGGTGACCTGGGGAGAGGCTCCCAGACACCGTGGGGCCAAACCCGGGCTGGGGGAGCTGCTTCCAGCTGAGGCTCTTGCCTTGGTCTGTCCCAAGCTGCAGCTCCTGTCAGCCCCCAGCCATGGGTCCCACCCACAGGTTGACGTCCCAGCCTGGCCTGTCCCCATCCCCAGGAAGGTGCCCCATGCCCGGCGCTGGGGCTGTCCCCAGCTGCCTCCCACCTTCTGCCCTGAACTAGATATGGAGGTTTATACTAAATTAGGGTCAAGTTGAAAAGATTTATTGGCAGTGCTCCAGAATAAAATGGAAATAATACGTGTTTTCCCGGCCATTTGGCAAATCTGCTGTAAGTCGCTGTGAGTCTCTCGCTTGTCATTAACGAGATTTTGACCAAGTAAATGCCA
Source organism: Chionis minor (assembly GCA_013398295.1). Classification (NCBI taxonomy): domain Eukaryota; kingdom Metazoa; phylum Chordata; class Aves; order Charadriiformes; family Chionidae; genus Chionis; species Chionis minor. Next base: position 636,607 of record VZSF01011189.1, read on the forward strand.
TGACAGCATCGTTTGCCCTAATAAAGTTTTTCATACATGATGCATTTGTGCAAAAGATAATGATAGGAAAGAAAATAACTGCAAGAGAGCACAGATTTCCTTTAAACAAAGAAAAAACATTACAGAAGGATTTTTTGAAGACATTACTAGCATCTTAAATAAACAATCAGACCCCTCACAGAAATGAGAATATTGTGAACGCTGAGATCGAGTCCCGCCTGCTGACAGAGCAGGAGGGCTAAGTCCCCAGGGACACAAATAAACTCCCAGTCACACGTCGCCAGCTTTAAACATGACTCCCCTTACGGCTTCTAAACACTTTGTTAATGCTTTACATTCAGGTTGCTGAATTATCAGAACAGGTGTGAAGCTATGACCATATGTAAACTGGTGACTATCTGGAGACTCTAAAACAAGTGCGATTCTCTTCACAAACAGCTCACTATAATTACTATACTTACTCAGTATTGCCATTGTAAGTCTCTAAACCAGAATATTAGCTACTTTTCCTTAGGTTTCTCAATGGATTTTATAGCCTTTTATGCTTTATGGCTGGATTAGTGGGTTTGATCACCTGGATTTGATATGATTGATGTTAGGAACTTGCTGCATGTCTTTGAGCTTTTCAGTTGCCATCCATAGCTCGTGTTTGGCACCGTTAAAGTACTTTGAGATAAAAAGTACTTATGTAGAGGGAAAATTCATTTTGGGCTGTAACCTCAAACCTTAGCAGTGGGGTAAGCATGACTGCCTGTGAGAAAATGCTCGGGGAAGGCTGAAGAGCTGAGCTGAGCAAGCCGAGAGCATCGCTGTGCCCCAAAGACTGACTTGCCTTCATTTGCCAAATTCATACCAGAGGACGCCTGAGGGCTCCCTTAAGGTTAATAAATTCTTCTCTAATATGGTGATGTGACACTATCAGCTGGTTCATACATCCTTTGTGATCAATTATTAGTTTTCAAAGAAGACTAAATCTCTTTTTTCTTGTCCAGGACTGTTAGGGCTTAAAAAACACCGGCATGTCAGTAAGGCTGGTTATGAAGAGCCTGAACCAGAAATGGTCCATTCCTCTTGGAAAGAAGAAAAAGTAAAACTTGGAAGTAGGCAGAATTTGAAGCAGTAGTTCCCCTCATTTTTATGTGCAGGCTTTATCTACTTGAGGAGTGTTCTTACCAAGTAAATCAAATGCCACTAATCCTCAAAAAAAAGAAATAGCCAAGTGGATGTTCTTGCATGTGCAGGCGCAGGCCCAAGCTGGCTTCTCCCACTGGAGTGCAGGGAGGGAACGGCTGTGTAAGGACTTCAGTAAGCACAGGGAGATAAGTTTTTTGTTTCCTTTAAAGTTTGGCATATGCACCTGCAGCATCCCTTGCTGGAGCCAAGCTATTAGGATGAGGATGTTTTACTCAGAAAACCATACGGCAGGGCAAAGCACCTTCCGTACTGAATCCTTTTTTAATATCATGTTCCCAAATCAAACATTTTTATATAACTGCCTGAAAGACAATTCACAAAAAAGAGTGGAATTGGTGGCTTGTTTATGTTGGACACCGTTGTCAGTCTTGCTCAAATCAAGGTATGCCATGAGAACTGCACTAACATCAGTAATACGTATTCTAACACTCAGCATACGCAAAACAGGCAGAATCTTGGCTTTCAGGGTATAATAATGGATTATGGAAACTGTCATTGCCTTCCTTGGGTACAAAATCAGCCTGTCAATAACTTCAGTACTCCTCTTCCATTTTCATAGAATATCAAGAAAAATACTATTTAGCGTAAGTAAGGATGGCAAAACCTCACAAAGGAAAGGGGAAAGGGGGAAAAGGGGAAAGGGGAGGGAAGGGAAAGGGAAAGGGAAAGAAAAGGAAAAGGAAAAGGGAAAGGAAAAGGAAAAGGAAAAGGAAAAGGAAAAGGAAAAGGAAAAGGAAAAGGAAAAGGAAAAGGAAAAGGAAAAGGAAAAGGAAAAGGCAGAGCATTTACTCACATAACTGACTGCTCAGGCTACACTCTCTGGATGTATTTTCTACAAATATTTTTCTCTCTCACCAAACAAAAAAAGCTCTCCTGCCCTAGTACATTTAACAGCAGTAATGCTGTAGTAGAGATGTAGATATAAAAAGGCACGGCTTATGGGGAGTGGTGATAGCTTTTATCAGACAGACATAATCAGGGGAAAAAAGCTGAAGAAGCTGTCGGGCAAACATGCTCCTTTTAAGGTCTGAAACTAGAGCTGCAATCACAAATCTTTTGTCTCTGGATGCTCCTGAGTCTAATTTCGAAATACCCTTCCCTCTAAACTATTTGCTCCTCTATGGTTTCCATAATGAAAAGAGCCTCCTGTGGATACAGTTATCAACCTTTGGCCAACCCAACCGGCATGAAACCCTTAATGCTATTTAGAGAATGAAATTTTTTCCTAAGACAAAAAAATCAGTCTCTGCTAATTAACCTTAAATTTAACTGTTTCTCTGGGTCTCCCTCCCTGAGCTTCATAAATCGATAAAAGTAAACTACAGTTTTAAAGATCATTTAGGTACTGTTTGATTTTGAGCCATTTCTAAATGATTGCTGTATAATTTTTTCCTTATTTATTTGCTCAGCTCTTGCTGTTGTATGGCTGTTTAGGATGGATTAATCTCCACTGCATTTCCCAGTAGCGCCACTGGAAGAAAAAGATTGCCCTGGGATGAGGGTAAAGGGCTGTGAAAGCCAAAGGACGTAACATTTCACAGGCAGACACGCATGGTCTGCATCCAGATTAGCAAATGGGCACTGGAGTCACAGACCTCTAATCCTGGCCGCTGGCTGACAGGCTCTGCCCAGGTATTTAAATCCAAATAGGGTTTAATCATTAGGGTGGAGACTTCTTTATCAGTGAACTTCCCTTCCAGATAGGGTAATAGAAACCAAATGTCTTTGATCTCAATAGAGGCACTGTGCGACACAAGCCAGGGTGAAAGGGAAGGAAGCTGCCCTCTGAGCCACTCAAGCCCCAAAGAAAGGGAAAACCGATCTTCTTCACCATCTTTTAGTAAAGCATATTGCATCTATGCTTTCTGCTTGAAGACTAATCTGTTTGTTGGGATGGGTTTTTTTAATTGCATTCTCCCCCTTTGCAGAGGATTTAAAGGCTGTCATGAATACCAACAGTGCTGTCCCACAAAATGCAGGAGTGGGGATGGAGCAGTTGAATTGACCCTCATGCCTGCTGCAGGAATCACTGTGGCAATATGAATCCTCTCCATAGGAGCAATGCTGAGGTTTTGCAGATTTTGAGGGCTCAGTGTTATGCGGAAGCACTATGTAAGCCTATTAGGGTGTATATAAAAAGATTTAGTAAGTGTACAAGATGCAAGATCTACTTACTTTTACAAAACTGTTCCACTGGATGTCTTCTCAGATGGACAGGAATACTTACATACTATTTACTCTTTATCCCTGTACAACAACATAGAGAAAATCAGAGAGGTTTGATTCAAAAAGAAGTATTTTCTCTTAAGCCACTATGGCATTTGACATCTGGAGCTGCCTGTGATGATCCCGCTAGTGCCGGCGTGGTCCTGCCTCTCGCCGGCCACAGTGCTGAGCTCCTGCTCCCTCTCGCCACCTTCACCCCTCAGGAGGAGGTGTTGACTTGGCTACACATCTGTAAATGATACGGCTGGTGGCTTGGTTCAGCGAAATCTCAAAAATGGTTTGAGTTCCTTGAGAGTCACATGAGAAATATTGAAGAAAAGTAGATTAGTGACAGCTGTAATAGCAACTGTGCCTTTTGGTGAAGTAAGAAGGTGCATTAAGGGCTCCAAAAGGCTGTCTTTTGTGGTCATCCTTTGCCAGAAGGTGTGTGTGAGGGAATATCTAAAATGGGGAGAGTGAAAATAAGTAGAGAATATTCAGACCTTCAGCAAGTATCCCTTCTCCTTCAGCCACAGAGCTCAAGTATCAGAAGAGACAGGAACTGCTTGCATAGCAGTCAGGTAACAATTATATACCATGCACCTACGAATGGGCACACTCATTTGTGAAGCTGTTACTCTCTTAAGTAATTTGTAATTGCCACAATTAAAAATATTTTTTTTCTTTTCTGTGAGTCCCAAAACAGTTTTTGAAAACTGACTCTACCTATACACACACTTGAGTTCAGGACACGGCTATTTGTTTTAATTAAGCCATCCAAAGTTTAGTAGGCACATGTGTACTTGAATGAAAAAGTTTGCAAATGCTTTTAGGGAAAAAATAAAATCTCTTTCAAAAAATACTCTGACATAGCAACTTGAAAACAAAGGCTAGGATTTGTCCAGAGGGTTTTTTTTTTCTTTTTGAAATTTTAAAATGTAAATCTACACCTTTAAAAACAATACAAGTTATGCTTTGAAGGGAAATTTATAACCAAAAAAAAGCTGCCAGGTTTCCAACAATCAGAATCTAAAACTCATGTCCAGGGTGTAACTCTGACTATTTCTTCACAAACCTTTGTTTTAATCTCAGTTCACCAAAAACATTTGCAACAGGAATACTTGTTTTGGTTATTTAGCTTTAAATACATTTTCCAATGCCTGGAAAGAGATTACATTTTACCGTCATTGTTCACGAAAAAAATCATGCTAGTGCCAGAGGGAATTTTGCTTAGAGAAGATGCGGCCATCGTGTCCAATTCGGAGAGCTGAAGCACATTTATTTATTTGTGAAACCTTACAGACGTTAATGAGTTCTGCTTATTCAGCAAAGTATTTAGGCTGAAGTTTGTCTTTTGAACAGATGCTTCGGGTCCGCTGACTGCCATGGCATGGCAGGGGAGGGAGCGTGGCCTCCCTGTGCTGTGACAAGGTCAGATGCCGAGAGCCTTTCCCCTGGGCGGCTGGGATACGTAGGAGTTAGACGCAAAATGCCATCAAGTGACTTAAAAGGCATGGGCTCCAGGTGTGCTGGAGTCAGCGGAGCACTCACCCACAGTTTTACTTGCTTAACTGATAGAGCTATCTCCAGTGACAGCCAGAAGCCAGACATAATTTTCAAGACTTAATGTGTTTCCCTCTTATCTTGGTGATCGGTAGCTGGCTACAGGCCACAGACAAAGAAAGAATTGGGGGGGAATAGACAAGATGACCCTGTTTACTTTCTCAGTGGACTACAAATAGTTGGTATGTACTTGCTGTTTACTTGCAGCCCAAACAGCTGTTCCCCCGCCTCCTTATGAAACAGTCTGGAGTCCACTCTTACTCCCTTTTGTTCACAGAGGTTTGGAAAAGATTCCCTGTGCTCTCCATTTTTTATTTCAATTCTCTCTCTCGCTTTTTATTTCAATTGGAGCTGCTTATGATGGACAAGGCATTAGACGGGACTCAGCTATGACAGAAATTTGATAGAAGGAAAACCAGCACCAACCCAGTTGCCAAAAGACTGCAAAAACTTGCTTAAGCCTAGAAGAAACAGGAGCTTTTCTCCAGAGCAAGAGTTGTGCCCGAAATACATGAAACTCCATTTGGCAAATGGTCCTTCCACAAAATTGTATCAGAGCAAAACTAAACCGAAACCCAGTAAAACTGACTAAAAACTAAAAGAAAAATAGGCAGTGTTAGCCAAACCAGCAAGCCAATACCAACCAAAAAAAACCCATAAAAAACCACCCTAAGAAGTTTAATTTTTTACCTGGGAGAAACAGAGCAGAGCGGCTATTACTACTGGCTGTCTGTGGAAGCTGCTCATCTGGTACATGATCAATAGTGTAAACCCCTAAATTCAGACAGACTGTTATTTTGCTCCCACCTGAAAGCCATTATTTGGAATTTGCTTACCCCTGGAGCAAAACAACTCCACTGAGCCTGCCACACTGTTTATGATTGAAGGGCAAGATCCCACTTCCTTATTGATAATCGTGCCGGCGCTTCTCTCCTCCTTTCAGCCACGTTGAAAGCAAAACGCTTCACACAGTATTTAACCAATATGGTGTTTACCGTAAGGCCCTGCCGTGCAGCAGGCGGGATACGGCCGGAATGCAGTTTCGTGAGCGTGCCGTGCCACTAGTAAGTCAGCACAGGATTTCAGTTCTTCCCCTAAAATCACTGTACGTGACTTGTCCTGCACCGCAGCAACCACAATATTGCTGGGCAGGAAACCCAAAAGCTGCGTCGGTCAGTGAATATTGCGACGGCAAAGCTCAGAGCTGTGTGCCTGCCTTAGCTGCTAGCGGATCAGCGACTCACCTAATCTTCCTTTTTCCATCCCTGACTGACTTGGCCTGCTTAGGAAATGCTACGTACCCTGTTTTTGTATAGTATTGAGCACCCTTGGGCCTTTAGGTGACACTGTTGGAACCCGGGTGGGTATGTACATGCCTCCTCCCTGCTCTTGTATCATCCAAACCCTCATATTGGAACGCGTTTAACTTCCAGCATCCGCCCCCACCCCGCCGTGTTAAGCAGGACAGTCTGTGTGTGGGGGAGCACGATGCTGTGGGGTTAAAGCTTCAACAAGAAGCCTCTGGCAGCATCAGAAAGTAACTTTGGGGCACCCAAATCATCGACTTTCTCTTTCGCTATTAAAACAAACTTTCCTCTCAGCTAATCAATTAACAGTAGTAAGGGCAGAGCTCAGCACGCCAGGGCAGTGAGCCTTTAACTATTCGCATTACAGATTTATAAGGAAATACGGGATTTCTGTTCTTTAAAAATTAAAGCAATGCCAAAGCCATTGTGATGCATAAATTAACAAAGGCTTTTTCAAAACCAGCTATGACTCTTCCTCCACTGTTCTGCAGATACCATTCGTGCCTAATTGGTTCTTTAACAAAGCAAAGGAACCGTTATGAAATAAATCCTGCCTCAGAGAGTAAGGACGTTGGTCCAGCAAAGCTGTCATCAGAGGGATGACCACCTCTCCCCAGCCTCCTCCTACCACTCGGGGTGCACAGCTGACCACTTTGATCCTTCTCTGAGAGCCCTGCATCTCTGCAATTACACCTCAGATAAAAATGACTCCCGCCGAATATTGCAACAAATGTTTAGATTAAAACCCCAAATCCCTACATCTGCTAGTTTGCTCTCAAACCCCTACTTTCTTTGAAGAAAAATTCAGTCCCATTTCTTACTGGGGTCTGATGGGTGGCTCCTGGTTAATCTCTGTCTGTCTCCCTGGTAACAGTCAAAGGAGACGACCCTGAGGTGGGCAGGGAGGGAGCCTCCGGCCGCTGCGCCTGTTATCAGGGTCCATCAGCAGGTGACTGTTGTTCATATCCAGGAACAATAAATACAGCCCGTGGCTAAGGGAACAACCACGCAGCTTTCTTCAGACGTCTCCAAGAGCATTAGCGGCGCTCCAGACTTCCAGATGGAAGTTTCCTTAAGCCCTCAGGTCTTGTATTTTATGCTTCCCGCTTGAAATGTACACAGACACGGCAATTCTCGTGACAGTTTGCTAAATTAATTTTTTTTTTCACTTTATAAAGTTTTTATTCAAGTAACCTCTACATACATATATCACTGCTATTAGAAATACTGCGCCCCTGTCAGCTTTTGTGTGGTTCAACTGTTTAGCTGGTGTGGCAACAGCAAATCACAGTTTACTGTGTTCCCACAAGCAAGCTGTGTGTGTATTTGCCTGACTTTTTTTTCCACACCACGTCAACGAGCAGCTGAGCGTCTGCAAAAAAGGGGAATCTACAGCAGAGCAAGGCGGGTGCTGCAGCTCAGGCTTCTACCGAGGAGCCAACCTCTGACTGACCCAAATCACGCTCCATGCAATGGCAATCCTCACGTGTTCATTTTTAATAACTGTTCTGCAAGACTCCTGCTAAAAATGACAGATGATAATGACTTGCTGTCAACCCAAGTTTAAAGGTAGCATCTGCTCATGATAAACATCAAAATAATTAAGCCTAAACAGAAGCACAGCCAAAGTCATTCCCTTGCTTAAAAGCGGGTCATGAGCGTAGCAAAAAAGAAGTGTCAGACTGGCAAATTCTTTAGTAAATGGTGACACTGGAAATGGCACAGGGTAAGGAATTTGACCCAGCTAACATCTGGACCACAGTGACTCGGAAGATCCCATAAATGACGCTCTTTCCTGACAGAAAGCGGCTAGCAGAAGTGACTGAATTACGGATAATGCTCTGACTTCAGGCCCAGCCTTAAACCTAACACAGTCACAGGTGTCAAGCAAAGGCATCTGTGCACATCCTGTTCTCGGGGTCGGTGCTGACCCTTCGGCCCTCGAGCAAGCTTCATCATTCCATGCTGAAAGTCAACTCGCCAAAAGCAAAGCATGAGAAGATAGCTGGCCTCCTCTGAGACGTACCCAAGGTTAAAAAGTAGAAGGTTAAAGTTTAGGCACTTTAAGGCACAGCTCTGTGGTGGCTCATAAATGACCAACCCACCCCCTGCAAAGCCCCAGTAGGAAACAGTGACTCGGAGACACACGATTATTTATTTCAAGACAGTTCCTATGGAGACTAAGTTTGTCAGGAGAAGTATTAGCTCTTATTAGAGCGTCTTCATCTCACACGCCCTCGTTATGCCTGTCTCTCCTCTGTCCATCAGTGGTGGCCCAGAGGGAGCTCTCAAAGCCAGACCTGCTGCACCACAATCCAGCACGCCAGGTCTCGGGCAGAGCCGGAGCTCGGCCCAGCATGGGGCGGTTTGCCAGGGACTCGGCAGTGGGAAGGGGCAGAGCCAGCCGCTTCGGCGTCACCGCCAGGACGTTCTTGCAGAGCGGCGCCGGCACAGCTAGCGACTCGGTAGCCCCTCATTATCTGGAATAACAGAGTTGGCTCACGATCAATCGAGTTTTCTTGTAGGTTGCGAGACAGTCACGGAGAAAAACTTCTAAATAATTGAGAGACCAAATACTCTTTCTTACTATATATTTTATATCACTCAGAAATGTGCGTGTAATGCCATGCCCCACATGCAATGGAAGGGCTTCCTTCACCAGACATCCTGTCACCTACTTTCAGACAACCACCAGATGAGAAAAGCACTATGGAAGAATACTGTTGGGGCCAGAGAGGAATTTGATTCGTTCCCTAAAATTATGCAGTGACTTGGTAAAGGCGTCAGCATTGCGGACGGATGCAGGCGCCTGCCGGATAAGGGGGGACACTGGCATATGGAGCCCCATTTCGCTCCCGTTGCCGAGCGCGGAAGTGACGCTCAGGTGAGAGGCGTCAGGGTGTCTGCCGGACCTCGGGAGCCTGCGTGAGCCGAGCGGTGCCTGCGCACAGGAGCTGAGGCTCAGGGCTTCGCTCCCCGCGCGCCTGAGAGCCACAGGATACCGGGGAGCCGGTGGCAGAGGCCCCGCAGTTGGCTTCATCTGTGGTTGGTTGGTTGCAAAACGGCAGCAACAGCAGCTATGCAAAAGTGTGCCCCCCCCTCCAGGGATACCTGCACAGAGTTAGCAAGAACGGGGCTTTTACTGAGTTTTAGTGAGGCTCTTCACCTTCTTATGGAATGCATGGAGCACCTGGCAAAGGGATGCTACCGGCAAGCCTAAATCCGCCTGGTTAGGTATTCAGTTCCCCTGCTTTGAAGTGTAGTAACAGATACAGAGAAACCACATTTATTGGAAAAAAACACAGAGCCGGCAACAAAGCATGAAAAGAAAAACTGACAATCCTTTTAAATGTCTTTGGTTCCTGGAACCTTGCATGCTGTCATTTTTTCCTGACTTATTTAAACAGATACTGTAATTTTCCCAGTAGCTTGGAGTAAAGAAGACAGTTAAGGAGGAATCAGTGGTGGTTTGTCATTGATTTCAAAAATGCTAGGATTAATAGTCTAACATTTAGGTATAAACATGTAAATGATACGTAGCACATTGTCTAAATGTGCTGCATCTAGGTGTAAGCACAAAAAGCTGCTGTTTCCGAAAAAATGTATTCCAATCATCAGTAATACTAGCTGATACACTCTTATGAATATACTCAGCCTAATAATCGAGCCAGATCTTTTACAGTAGATCCACCTATTTATTATTAGTATCTAAACATTTCTGTCATGTAATAAGAAATGGAAACACAAATTAACGCCTACAACTAATTGGAAAAATGGTTTCATCGAATTAAAAATTTCCACAAAACGTTTTGTTTCGATCTTCAACTCTTTTAACTAATAATCTGACTTTTCTATTCATAATAGGTAAGCTACACATTACTCAGACCCTCTGTCGCCTTAACTGATTCCCCAGCTTCTCTAGAGCGAAGAGCTGTTTATCAGTATTATACTGAGAACAGTAATGGAGTACTGAGTCAGTAATTCCGTTAACTTTTAACTTAAGTTTAATACTAATTTTTGTGCTACAAACAGAAAAAGTACACATCTGGTGTCATTAGCTTTCATACAGCTTCATGTAATTATGATTTATTAATAACTAGGTGAAACACTGCATTATTTGAGCAATTATCGGTGTAGCCAGGTTCATTTGAAGTAATAAAATTTTTCTCCATATGTGTAACTGCCTTTTCACTCTGAATAAAAACTGATAGCCACAACAGTCCTACAATATTAAATCCACCACTGAACTTGAATAAATGAAAGGTGCGAGTTCTGTAGCCATCTGGCAGGCACGTATCCAATCTGTAGAAAAATTCTGTTTTTTCGAGTGTCTATTAAAATTAATATAAGTTGGGACCTTTAGCGTGTCTCAGGACAGGAATCCAAATTTCCAGACAAAGTACTTGGTTAATAGCGGGAGGCTGTCTCTTTTATAGCGCTTGACCAAATAAAGAGAGTACCTCTTCTACATTGTAAAGCAGTGGAAGAGACACGAGCAATTAGCACAAGCAAAACATTTTCACTTGATAAGTCAATCTGGGCTGTTTTTTCTGCCCTGTCAGCAGTGTCTGAAAACAAAGGAGACACAGCAGCCCCAGGAGACAGCTTGTCTGCCCAACTGTTTTTCTGGGGGATCTCTTAATTTGTTTTAGAAAGCACATAGCAAACCTTCTTAGGTGTCAAAATTTAATATGCCACATAGCACGCTGCAGCAACTGACACCATGGACACGTGAAAGGCGACACCAAATCGCCGTCTTTAGAGAGCATACTTCCATACTTTGTCTCCACCTCCCTGGTTATCACAACGATCCCTTAAATAGGCAATAAGACCCGGTCTTGTCTCGAGTGATTTGATAAGCAGTTGATAACCGATGGTTTATTAAGCTCTTGGGGTATATAAGCCACAAGGTTTCCAGTGCGCTCCTGCGCTTGGGGAGTTTGACAGCTCCCTGCTCAGCAGCCCAGGAGTCACCGGAAGATGTTCTTGACTGCAAAACTACTTGTTTTTGCTCTGAGTGGTTTCCTAAGATTGGCAACGGGCTTTGACATTGGATTATCCACGAAATGTGTAGTGATACCCAAGGAGATGGACATGTGCCACAAGATTGGGTACTCCGAAATGAGGCTTCCCAACCTAATGGGACACACAAGCATGGCAGAAGTTATCCTAAAATCCACCACCTGGCAGCACCTTGCACACACGGACTGTCACCCTCACGTGAGGACATTCCTGTGCTCCCTGTTCGCGCCCATCTGTTTAGATACGTAAGTACCACAGCACAGTACAAAACTCCGGCCTTTTTTGCCAGAACAGGGATCAAATGAAATGCATGCTTATCGTAATCTAAAGGTGATCTCCACTTTTTCTGAAATAATTCTGTTAACTTTTTAGTACTCACCGGAAAGAAAAGTACTGAAAACATGTTCCACTTAAAGTTTTGTTTGCCTTGGGAAAACTAACGCTGTTGTCAAAGGAGTTTTATTTTTTTATGTTTTATTTTGTTACAGTTGAAACTGTATTCTTGTTAATTTAGGGTTGAAGCACCTATTGGGAACAGAATCAGGCTCACGCTGAAGCTTTTCTCACGTTGCAATAAGAGCATTTTAAAAACTGTCACTTAATCCTGTAAGCACAGTCTGGTCCATATACAGACCACTTGCACAGCTGGCACAGCTGCTGTGCCTAGAACTCTATTATTATCGAATGATGTTAAATATCAGTGAAGATGACATGCTTTACGCAGAAATCATTGTTGCAATAGTTTCTGTTATCACTGAGCGAGTGTAACTGATTCAGACTGGTTATTTCCTCCGGCGGCAGGTTTATCCATCCCTGTAGGAGTATGTGCTTTGCCGTCCGTGACAGCTGCGCCCCCGCACTCGCCTGCCACGGACACCCCTGGCCTGACAGTCTGGACTGCGACCGATTCCCCGCGGATGAGGACATGTGCCTGGCGTCTCTTACAAAGGAGTACAAATACTTGCACAAAGGTAGTAGCTGGAAGATGGCAGCGGGGAGGGTGGCCGTACTCCGTGTTCCTGGGCATCAAGGAGACAGAAGGGACACTGTTCCCAGACAGTCGGTGATTTTGTAAATGGAGTCGTGTCTATCCATCCTACTACATCCTGTTTGTTCCAGGGGAAAGCGCTAGTACTTGCAGTGTAGGCTGCAGCAGACCTCAGATGGTGTAAGCCAGCATCGCTTCAACAAAATAAAGTGTAGATAATCTGTGCTTAGATAGAGGAGGAAGGCGATTATCACCCTGCACACAGCGAGGGTCAGTATCATACTCACAAGCACACTGTATTTGATTTAGAGGTCACTTTATAGACTTACTAATGGCCCTAATCATGGATAAATGGCACACTTGAATTCATATATTCACAACCCTAGGATTGCACGGTCGCTGGCAGAACCATCCACCCAACCCCTTCCCCACCCACCCACCTTGCCCATAGTAAAAAACAATACTGTATTTGATGCTGGTAATTGAGCTTGTCAGGCTGAACATGGACTAAATGGGCATGGAAAATGAAACTCCTTTTTATCCCTAGCCATGTTTTCAGAGAAGTGTGTAGACTTTTACATTATCACTGAACAATTGTGTATTTTCTCAGTCATCCCTGTGATTAAACAGGGGGGGCTCAGCAGGAAATTAATACAAAAGATTCTAAAACATAACGATGGAACTTTGTCATTTCTTGCCAGTCCTACCAAAGCCTGCCTGCCAGGCCTGCCCAGCAGTGGAGGAATTCTTTACGCACAAAAGAGTTCTTGAAGTTTTCTGTGACAATAACTTTGGTAAGTCCTTGCTAATGTGGCTGCTATTAAAGAGACTAACAGCTCTCCTTCCAAAATGCTTTAAGATTACAATTAAAATAACTGGCAGTTTCTACTGGGATTTCAAGCTCTTAATCCTAAGAGTTTTGCTGCTGAGAACTTTAGGTTGTTTATCAGAATAGGTTCTTTCTAATCAAAATATAAAGAGGATTAATTTTGCATGAAAGATTTATTAACGATCTATTTAACAACCAAATAGCTCTTCTGTTCTTGTCTAGTTGGCTACATTGTAGTACAACATACTTTATGGAAAATATTCCTGGCAAAAGCAGCCAAATAAGCAGGTTTGCCTTTTATTAGTGATTATACCCAAAGGAAAGCTTTGGTTGTTTCACCAGTGAATGGCATGTCCTTGTTACTTGTGTGCATGAGTTGTTCATGATACACAGCTTCCTGAAAAGGGGATTCAGAAAATCCTGTCAGTAAAAGAAATTCTTACCTCATGTTGTCTTATTGGAGTGACTTTTGAGTTTGCCCTAGAAATTTCCTGCAAAGCCCTTTGAAGTCAGTGCAAAGACTCTCTGACTTCGCCTGGCTTTAGCTCATGCCATATAGAGAAATATCATGCTAAAAAGTGTTGGTGGAGTCAAGTGGGGTAGGTAGATGCCTGTAATCAAAAGGGAGTACCGAGAAGGGTGCTATCAGCAAGAATGACCAGCTATCTTTGCCGAGGGGTTCATAACACGGACAAAGTGAATTTTGGAAGAATTGCTTGGGCAAGCTGGGCAGCCTCATGATACGAGAACGCCAACAGCTTACAATACCTAATTATCCACAAAGCCTAACATACCCGGTGATTGGGAAAAATACATTATTCACCTTTGTGAAAAAAATTCTCCACTATTTCATGAAAGTTCTCTACTACATAACCTTTATTCTTAAAAAATATTTTAGAGTGTATACTGCTGCTGGAGAAGGCCTTGCTGTACTCTATCAGCATAAATTATGACAGTATTTTTAAGGAATTGTCCTGCTTTCATTGTTAGTGTTTGGTTTTGCATTCAAGTAAACAGAGTGACTTACATGTTTCCTTTCTTTTCCTTAGCAGTGAAAGTAAAGCTGTCCAAAAAGAGAACAGTATTTGGTGACCAAGTGTATAACATTGAATGCCAAGTGGAATTCACTACCCCGGGCTCACTCTTGCCTTACGAAACTCAGAGTATGATACAACAGTGGCTGCTTATCAATGAAAACTGTACGCAGAGGATGACTCCCACCCATCGTCCCATGGTCTATCTCCTTGTGGGGAATATCGAGGAGGGCATCATTTTAGTAAACCAGGTTTATCGTTGGCAGAGGAGGGATTCCCAGCTGACTTTGGCCACTCAGAAGTGGAGATACCATAAATGCTTGTAAATAGTTATTGTATTATTTGTAAAAAAGATTATTATACTCCTCATGCCAAACCTATCTTGTAAATAGGAATGTACTATAAGTGGAATGTAAAGTCTCAGTTTCCTTTTAAATTGTATTATAAGTTGAACTCAAATCCCAGTGTTATCAGGCTTCCTTTCTGTAGTGTTCCAGCTATTCACATCAAGTTTGAACTTGGCAAAGCATGTATAAATGTTTCTTTGAGCTTTTGCAAAAATATTTTGTAATGTGCAAAAACTGGCATAAAACAGTTTTAATGCAGCTGACTTCCTTTAATATATTTTTCTGTACTGCCCACTATGCTATTTTCTCCAGTTACCTGGAGAATTTCCCTTGCTTAATGTTTTATTAATCCACCTCATTTTCTCACATTAGAGTATTTTAAAAGAAGGCGGCCCTCTGCTGGTCGCTTTTGCTGGAATGAAAATGGAATAAATGGGAATAAGTAACTGTAAATGGGATATGGTTGGCCCCAGCTACAAGAAGATTTGGTTCCTGGGCATCATTTTATGATGACAGCTGACAGCGTCTCAGTGGTAACACAGAGAGCGAAAAAAGAGAGAGCTAAACACTGGTTTTGGAACTTTTTATTCCTGTATGACCATCTTGAAAGTGACACAGTTCTACTGGCATCAAAATCAGGCCCCCTGTACTGAAAGGTCCCTTTTCATTTTCAGACACATTAAAAAAGCCAATGCAGAATCTTTACCTGTTGTCTAAGAGGACTGCAGGGAGTGATAATATTCAAGAAATGCAAAATATTACAGTGGCCACATGGTTAACATCCTCATTCTCAGTGCAATACATCGACACTAAAGACCACATGAAGATGGACAGAACTTGACTTAGTTTTAGTTTTATAAATATGTATGAGACCCAAGAAGAGGTAATTGATAATACATAAATTAGAAGCTATTTCAGTAATGTCTGTTACGGGCATATTTTCTTGAAACAAATACGGGAAAAGTCTATGGTCAGTAGCTTTCTAAAAGCCCCCTCTGTAACGATCGGGGTTCCTGAGAAGCCCCCGCTCGTGCAGGTTTGTATGCATGCTCCTGGTGACGCCTGCTCCGTCACTTTTCTGCCATGAACCGGAAAACTAGCACAAACCCAGGGGAAAAAAAGCTGAAACAACCTATATTCAGCTTATCTTGCATAATGAAGTCACTGCTTCGGAAAAAAAGTAGGTTGTTCAACAGCCCAGTTCCTTTGATCCTGCTGAGGCTCTGCCGCTCCCCGCAGGAACACTGGTGACTCTAACGCAGCCCCCCAGGGCGCCGCCCGGGCCCGGGCCCGCAGGAGGGCTTTGGGAGCCCGCCCATGGCGACCAGTGGCCCACTTAGGGCCTGCAGGAGGGGCCTTGGCGCCCGCCGCTTCCTGCCTTGCGCTGCGCAAATGAATCAGGAATCACGTTAGTTCAAGCTTTTGTTTCACTTCTCTTCACGTTAGAGCATACCGTACAGTCCGGGCTTGCGGTTTGTTTTTTTTTTTTCTTTTGGATTTGTTACACACTAAAAACCGGACACCACCTGCGGCCGAAGGATCCGCGGGGTGAGCACGGGGCGCGACCCGCCAGCCCTACTTCTCAGCGCCGCGGCCAGGCAGCAGTCTGCCTTCCTGGCGTGTTTCACCCCCGCCCGCCGCCACGCACAGACAGCGGCGCTGCTGCCGGCCGTCCTTCAACTCGGGAGCTTAAAGTCCGCTCAGCCGCGCCGGGCCGGGACCGCGCTCGGCCCTCCCAGACCCACCGCCGCGGCGGGAGGAGCGGGCGCGCTGATGGCGCTGAGGCGGCGCTGAGGCGCNCCACCGGCCCACCTTACGGCGCCCGCCCTCCCTCCGGCGGCGCCGGTGCTTGGGTGAGGCGGCGCGGCCGTAGCCGTGCGGTGCAACCTCGCCTTCCTCCCGCCGGTGTCTTTGTTTCTCTTAACTGTCTCTCTGTGGGTTTTTTTAAAAGACCGATGAAGTTTTAAGCACAACTGTAACTGCGCTACCCGCGGGATGCATAACCCTGTTTTTTCACACGTTGAGGCTCTGTACCCAAGTTGTCTCGGGCAGCTCTCCGCTCTCGCACCAGCCGTGCCAGGTAAGGGCCCCTGCGCGATGGCGGGCGGAGGAGGCCTGTGCTCGGGCCCCGGCAGCCCCTCGGCGCGGGCAGGCGGCGGCGTGACCCTTCTCACCTGCACCAGAAATGCCCGCGAAGGAGTTCTGAAAATTGAGATAATGGCGACGCCTGCCTGTCCGTGTCCCGTTTCTAGATCCCTGCCATTAGCTTTGCACCTGCTGCCTTGCTCCTGGGGCCTCTCGGGGCTCCTCCTCTAGGATTTTATTTGGTTTCCTTCTGTAGGTACAGAGTCTAAAGTGCAAAATTGCCAGGCAAGCAGGTACGCTGTGTGCATATAGTCTCACTAGCTAATACAGTATTAAGTTTAACACATGTTTACTTCTGAAATATGTTATCTTGGTATTTTTGTTTTGTTCTGTCCACAGCAATGGCTTCAGGAACGGCGCTGATTTATGATGAGGAGATGACCACTCATAAACTACTGTGGAGCGAGTAAGTCACTGCCATCCTTTTCATGAGCAGGCTCTTTTTAGGACTTCTGAGAGAAGTACCAAGTAAATGTGGGTTTTGTAAATGTGATAGGAAAATACCTAGTTATAGATATCCTGTCATTGTCCTAGTAAATAGAAAGTCTCCCTTTGGAAAGAATTTGTTAATTTTATTCCCAATTTGTACCCAGATGCTGTAATGATAATCTGAAGCTGGGTTTGAGAAGCTGTAGGCCTCCAGTCTGGTAGGCCTTACCAAGAAGTGTTAGCTTAAAGCATCTGAGTAGCTCCACAAATAAAGTATTTTAAGCTAATTAAATTGTTTATCAAGATCTTGGAAAAAATATGTAAATATACTCACTCAGATGAAACCTGTCAATTAAATTAAATTAGAAATTGGCATATGCCATTTGCTTCAATTTGCATACATTAGACCAGCACCTTTACAGTGCTGAGAGTAAGAGCCCACTGTTTTCCTTCTCAAACGCACTTTTCCTTTGTTCACCTTTATTGTAATCTACAGCTTTTCATTTCAGCATTCCTGTGTCTGTAGTTAAGCATTGCTACTTCTAGTGGTGAGAGAGGAAACAAAAAATGATGCTATTTTTTTTTACTTCAGAACCACATATAATTTTCTGCTTACATATTTTAGAACCAATTTTTGGCTCAATTCCAAAACAAAAAGTATTTAAAGATTTTATTTTTCTTCTCCTCTCACATGTTCCTCTGTGAGGGTAATGAATCTTCTTACAATGGGAAGTTAAAAGCTGAGCATTATAAAGTGTATTTGTTAGCTGCGCTGGTATGGTAGTATAGTAATAGGATTGTTGCTTATTTTTAGTCCTATTTGTGATATCGAAGTGCCAGAAAGACTGTCATCCTCCTACGAGCAGCTTAAACGTTACCATCTTGTGGAAAGGTGTGTCCGTGTTCCTGCCAGAGAAGGCAGCGAGGAGGAGATCCTGTTGGTTCACAGGTCTGAAACTTACTTTCATTACTGTTCAGATGAATTCAATGAAATAACAGATCTTATACACCAGGTCATATTTTGCTGCATTTGAAAAGGTCTGCCCCAAAAGTCAATAACTTCCAGTAATTTCAATGGAAAGTGTGTCACACTTAGTTAGGCAAGTAACGAGTATGGTGTGAAAATGGTGTAAAGTGCTGAAATATGAATCTGCTGTTCCACTAAATCCCTGTTCTCGCTCTTGGGGTTCTTAAGCAATGAATGCTGATTTATACATAGGATTAAAAGTAAACTTCTAATAAAAATTGGGACAAGACTTCTAAAAAGCGTAGAAAAATGGTTATTTCTTTAGAAAGATAATAACCTCCTGTTTCTCCTAAGCATCTTTGGGATGCAGTGAACCAAACAGAAAAACTTTGCAGCTAATTGGGGGGGAGAGGCGGAGTTATGAGGAACAGCAGCCTGCCTGTTCTGAAGTTGTGGCAACAAAGTCTTCCCTGGCGCTTGTCACTTCAGTGTGACAATTCTGCAACCAGCTGCAGGTAATTGTGCATGTTGCTTGTGTGCTCGTTTGCCCTTACCAGGGAGCAGCGAGGGCAGCCTTCTCTGAGGGCCAGGGGAGTAGGGAGCAGAGTGTGATGATCAAACAGCAGTGGCTTCGTGAACAAGGGCACAATCCCACAATACCCAAGTGAGACAAGCAGCACAGGTCCAGTGATGGTCACCAGATTAAGCCATGAGTTTAGAATGCCCTTTAGGGAGTCAGTCCACAGGTCCAGATTAGTGGGGTTTACGGCCAGACACACACATGTCTACCCAACACGGCTGCAGTGTAGCCAAGGGCAAGAGCTTTATCTTAAAAGCAAGGGCCAAGGGAAGGGGGGGAGCCTCTGCTGAGACTTCTTAGCAAAGCTGTTTGGAGAGAGCCTCCACTGAGGCTCCTTGTAGCGCCCTTTTTTCAAGGTGACTGGCTGTACTAGCTGGTTCTGAACCCAGCAGCCAAACCCCGGGAGGGAAGGGACGCGACGCACTTGGGGCCCTGACACCTGTGACAAGGACCATAGCTTGATCCCAGGCTGTGCTTAAATTTTCAGATTCCAGAACAGTATTTTTCCTAAGAACGTAGGAAAGAACAGTGTTTTTTCTAAGAACATAGCATTGTTAGAATGCAATTAGTGCTGTGTACCAATATAATTTATTTTCATAGTAAGTACATTCCTGATTGGGTATGGAAGAGGCTTGATCACTGTTTTCAGTTGAGTTGTTCCTGCTAGATGACTGGGGACAAAAGACTTCTTGTCTTGGTTTCCATAGGTAAGCTAGAGATAATAGAGCTCTATCCTTTCTAAAACACTTTAGATTGAAACAAATTTATAACTCCTATAAAAATGTTTCTTTTGTGTTCACAGTTAGTTAGGAGGCTGCTGTTGAAGTTAAACTAGTAATAATACAGCCATTCAGGTTCATGCGGTTTTATTCCTGTTAATGCCTTCATTTTGAAGCCACTGTTTGGCTTTATTTCCATTAGGCAGCACTAGAGTGTCTCCATTTTGTTGTGAAATTCTGGTTGCTTTGGCATTGTCCACCTGGAGGAATGTGTGTGGTCATTGTGTCCTGGATTAGGGCACAGATGGGAGAGTAGAGGCCATTGGCCTCCATTTCCAGCTCGCTACGCAAGGGCAGGAGAGCATTGACAGCGAGTTGGGGGAACGTTGATTCTAGTGCCTTAGTACTTCTTGCACTCTTGAACCAGTGAAAAGAGGGAGTTAGTACCCACCTGATAAGGGATTAATTCAAATACTTGTTTTCCATAGAACAAGGGACACATTCTCAGAGTTATACACTCCGATGATTGTCAGAATCCTAATTTAATTCTTGGTGGGATACTATCTCTATGTAGTGTGGATTGCGAAATAGATTGTACATGATGGACAAAGAGTCTTTTTCTGAAAGCAATTGCTCTTGCCACTGGAAAAGGGAGAAGAATGTCATGCATTTAAGACATCCAAGAACCCTTGCTTTTACAGTACTACTTACTGGTTTCAGTACATCCTGCAACTAGCATTCCAGAGCACCTACTGGACGTGTAAAGTGTCACAGAAAGACCCTTTTAAAATATACTCTGTTATTTTTAATTACATTTGGCATTAAAAAAAAAAACTAGGTTTATTTGCCTAGTTAAGTGTTGTGTTAATCTCTCCCCCCTCTGCAGTTCAGAACACTTGGAAGTGGCGAAAAGTACACAGACAATGAATGAAGAGGAACTGAAAAGAGTCTCTGGAAATTATGATGCTTTTTTCTTTCATCCGGTGTGTAAGTTAAACTGCTTCTTCTATTAGGAGTTACAGGTATTTGTGGTTCTGCATCTTATCGGCACTTTTCTAAGTAGGGGAAAATTAGAAAGACATTTTTTGCTATTTACGTAGTCTTACATATTTATGACATTCTTGTTATCTGTTTCAAGTTTAGTATAATACTATAATTTAAATTGGTTAAGCATCCTGTCATCTGTTCTGTAACTGCATCATGCCATTATAGAGCACTACTCAAATTTTAGCTCTATTTTTGTCACTTAATGTCGCTGTAGACCATTAGTGACCTACAAATGACATTTTGGTACCAGTGACTCTTAAATGTGGTGCCAGATAATGGAGGTGAAGTCTTCCATGTTTTGTTTCTGTAAGGTTTCATTCCTGTTTTTCAAAGATGCCATGTTATTCCACTAGTCGGTTCAATACGTCCATCTCATGTTTCTTAAGTGCTCCAGAGAGAACATCCTTATAAAGGATGTGACGATCACAGGTAAACCTAGTAGAAAGAACATTAGAATTTGTGTTGTAAGATTCTGCTTCCAGCGATGTGCATGCAACCTCAGTAAGGTGAACTTGTGTCAAGATAATTTGCCGTTGGGGTGCAAGAGCACATCATGTATGATTAGTTTAAAACAAGCTGATGCGTGATTGATGGCAACTAAGAGATTCTCTTTCCCAGAACACTTACCGCTGTGCCAGACTAGCAGTAGGAACAACTTTGCAGCTGGTGGATGCTGTGATGTCAGGAAAAGTGTGCAATGGGATGGCATTAGTAAGGTAAGAAAATATGTGAGAAAGTCTTCGCTTCTCCCCAAAATTTCCTTTGTTGTGAGTAACCATATAAAACTTTGTTTTAGACCTCCAGGTCACCACAGCCAGAGAAATGCAGCTAATGGGTTCTGTTTGTTCAACAATGTTGCTATTGCAGCAGAATATGCAAAACTGAAATACGGTTTACAGAGGTAAGTGCATGGTTGACCCTAGAGAAGCTTATCCTATGCATGTATGGCGCTTGGATAACTGTTTGACGTTGTACTGTTTCAGATGAATGAGCTTTCTGGGTGTCATGTAACTTTGGGGACAGAAAAACATTATTCATCTGTACTTCCTTTAGATCAAGATGCTGTGGTTCTTCCACTGAATGTTTTCTTTTACTGGTCTATGCAGAATCCTAATTGTTGACTGGGATGTGCACCACGGGCAAGGAACTCAGTATATATTTGAGGAGGACCCAAGGTTTGAAAGATATTTTATTTATTTTTTTATGTTAGCTGGTCAAATACTGCTTTCCTCTGTAATGAATAGGATTTCTTAACTTTCTAAAACTAGAATCTTAGAAAACACAAAACATTCTCTGTGCTATATTAGACACTCTGTTGTTTTCACTTGTTATCAAATAGTGGGAAAATTATAACAAAAAGAAATATAAGAGTTTATTATAAAGAATTACAATCAAGATAAGCAATATGACTAGCGTGGCTTGCCAGTAGTAAGATCCCTCAGTGGCAGTATTCAGGTAATATCTCTATTCTCTCTAGTCAGGAATCTCTCAGTTCAAGTAGTAGCTGGATAAAACACATGAGCTTTATCTTGTTTTCTGAAAAGCCACAGAATTAGATTCTAGAATCATCCACTGTTCTGAAAATGCCTTGCCTTTGATGTGAAGGGATTGCATGCATAGAGTACATTTTTAGCAGTCGCCCTGGGATAATTCTGACAGAGGACCTACTCTACCAAGTTTCTCAGTTGGGGTCCATTAAGAGAATTAAGGGGAAAGGATAATTCTATTTTCATGCTTTCAGTCAATACAGCCACCACCTTCAGGATCTAAAGTAAGTTTCAGAAGCTTTTCATCAAGTTGGATCTGTTTCTTGTATCTTTCAGTATTTTGTATTTTTCCTGGCATCGCTATGAGCATCAGGAATTCTGGCCATCACTCAAAGAATCTGATTATGATGCTGTTGGTCTGGGAAAAGGAAAAGGTTTTAACATAAATTTGCCTTGGAATAAGGTAAATGTTGTTTATAGCACAACAAAGCAAATGCAATAGCTTTCTATCTCATGCTTTACAGAACACTTTCTGAGAAGTGCACTGCTTTGCTTGCTTGGCAAAATCTTAGCACAATGTAGCTCCATCCTGTCTGCTAAGAAATATGGCTGTGAATATGATAATGTTTAAAAGGAAAAAAAAAAACCCACACACATACTCTTTTTTTCTTTAATATCTTGCCTAGGCATCAAAACAGAAAGTGTTTCAGGAGATGAGAAGAATGGTGGATATTTATGAGCTTTATTAAATTGAGTTTGTTTCACTTGACTTGATAAAATGCCCTTATCTTTAACTTTTGATACTATCTTTCCCTGAAGTCTTGAAGAACCTTAGAAAATGTATTATTCCAACAGGAAAATATGACCTATATTTCTCACATTTTGCAGGTTGGGATGGGAAATTCAGATTATCTTGCTGCATTTTTTCATGTGTTGCTTCCAATGGCTTTTGAGGTAATTTTCTACTGCTCTTCTATTCGAATAGCAAAATCAAAGACAACCTTCCTAAGTACTTCTTAAGCAGGTACCATTAAATATTTTGTAGAAACGCAGTAATTGCCATTAGCACAGTTAACGCATTATTTCTGCTGGTATGAATAATGTCCAGATCAACTGACTAGTATTTATGGAATGTTAGCTTTTAAATAATCGATATCAATCTGCATCTTCTCTAGCAAGAATGAAAACAGTATAAAAGTGTAAACTTAGTTTTTATTCAAGGAGAGTCTTTATTTGTTGTCATATTCTAGCTGAAAAAAACAGCTGAACATGGTACAGTTGAAATCCAATACAAAATTGAAAATAGGACATAAGAATGTGCTACAATTCTCTCTGTTTTGTAACAGTTTGACCCTGAACTGGTTCTTGTCTCCTCTGGATATGATTCTGGAATTGGAGACCCTGAAGTAAGTAAGTTGTTGTGCCCTCTGTGTTGTCAGTCATGACTCTGTTTGCAAAATATTCCTAGCTCTTAAATGTCCTGTGATTGCTAGGTGAAATTCACTGTGACCAAGCTAAAAATACATGCTTGGGTCCTTAAGCTGACCCCAGCTCATTAAATACTGTAAAAGACATGTAAAGACAAATTATCCCATAGGCGTAATTACATAAATTTTTTGCACCTTCCGTTAAAGCAGTTGGTTCAGCATTTTGTTACATACAATGGGAGGCAAGTGTTCAGTATTCCAACTTGGACTCATGTATTTCAGATTATAGTGGGGGGAGTTACTAATGTTTTTTTAATTCAGGTTTTTCTCTCAAAAATTTTTCTTTGATTTAGGGTCAGATGAATGCCACTCCTGAGGTTTTTGCCCACCTTACTCATTTCCTGATGCAGTTAGCTAATGGAAAGCTATGTGTCGTCCTAGAGGTAAGGACTTGGGAAACATACTCCCAGGGGAAGGGTCTTTGTATTAGAGTCATATAGGGCAAGCTAGAAGCTAGGAAGTGAAACGTCTTAACTGAATAACTTATTCTTTTTGTCTTTCTTTTGAGAATCAAGAATGCAGAAATGGCTAAGATGTGACAACGCTCTTATAAATTAAAAGATATGAATGTCTTAAAGCCTGACTTTTTTTTTTTTTTTTAAAACTTAAAATTTTGAAGCAGAGGAGCATATGCTCATTGTTCTAAAAAACATCCTCCGCAGGTATGTTTAGTTCTTGTGACCAGCGACTAGTCTGCTGCTCTGGACAGGCTAAACTCATGAAAATGTATTTAGCGAATGAGCTGCATTACCAATGTTTTTATAAGTATGAGTTTAAAAGACCTTTAACCTAAATATACTTTGTAATGGAGCCCTTAGTAAATTCCCTCTTTTTTTCATTGAAAGCCTCTATGCATACTCTTTTCTTAAGAGTTCTTCTTTTTTTTTTTTTTTAAACAATTAAAAATGTGTCCTCCTTTTTGAAATCTAGATTTCAATTCCCTATTTCTGCTGCATGTTAGAAAAATGATGGCTTTCCAGGTAAATAAGTGTGTGGGAATACAACAAGGTCTCCAAGAGTGAACTGTTTATGAATTGATTCACTTGACCTCTGTTTTGTTTGACCTTCCTTCATCATCCTTCTCTCCCGCAGGTTATGATAGATATTTCTGTGTACTAGTGGAAGTGCAAATAAGCATCCCCTCCTAATACAGATGATGCGACTGCTCCACAGGTGCTATGCAGGAGGAAGCAGTCTATTTTCTCCAGTCTCGCAGTTTTAAATGGATCTTTAGTTGTTCTCCAAATTCTGCCAACCATATCAGGACAACCATGTCTTAAAAGTGTAAGACTGTGGGTAATCTCCCTTGAAGAGACATTTTATAGGACAGTGGTAGTATTTGCCTTCTAAAGAATCTTCCACAAGAATTGTTGAAGGTGGCATATTGTGGATAGGAATGGAGAAGGCACATGTTTCCAGGGTTTTCGAGGCAAAGTCATGACCGATTTCCAAAATTAATCAAACCATGATAAAGTGAGTTGAATCATGGGATGCCAGTGAGGTTCAGCAAGTAGCCTCTAGCTTACTGTTTTCATACTGAAAGTCATTGACTTAGATGAACTTGCATTATCTTCTTCCATTTCTGTAAAATCAGATATATTTCAAAATTTTAATTTCTTTTCCATGATGATATTCAGATAGGTGTTACAAGTACTTGTTTCTTAGGTGACAGAAAATACTTTTTTCTAGGGTGGATACCACTTAAAGTCATTGTCTGAATCAGTCTGCATGACTGTTAAAACTTTGCTTGGAGATCCTGTACCTCAGATAACTGGAGAAATGGCACCTTGCCTAAGGTAAGCATATGAAGAATTTTAGAACAACCCACATATTTATCAAAGAGACTGAAGACGTGCATGCTTTGAACACTTTGCTGAAGCGGGGTTTTAATATGATGCTTTATATTCTGCTTTGGATAACCTACTTTCTAAAGTAGTCATCCAAGGTTCAGTTTTGTGTGCTTTTTTTGTGTGCTGCAATGAGTTCAAGTTGCAAAAATTTCTTAATGGCTTATGATTTTATGCTGTCTGTCCTTGGGCGTTGTTATCCCGTGGAGATCCATCTCACTCAAGGCTGAGACAGTCCTGCTGTAATCAAGGCAATGCCAGTTAATAACAGCCAGTATTTGGGGAAAGTGTGTAATTGCAAGGACTAGTTCTTCAGACTCCAGAGCCACTTCAGTTACGTATTACAGCAACAGCTGGAGCTGACCTCTCTCATCAGCGAGAGCTGATGCTGTGCAGAGTTATTCTTGATGACTCCTTGTGTTTCTGGAATTTGGAGTATCCAGGCCTGGGGTGTGAAAGCGCTCGACTGTGTAGAGCTGTACCAAGGCAATTAAACTTACGGTCTACCTTCTTTTGGAGACAGTAAAATTGTGTTTGCACAGCGGTGAATCTGATGTAGTAAAGCACTCTGAATTTTGGGCCTGAATCAGCCCCACATCTAAACAGCGTCTTTCTCTCTGATTGTCCCATCTCGACATCTCTGTGTTCCCTCTTCAGTCCCTCCCACCTGGATAGTTGTTAAGTGCTTTTTTTCCAGCAGTAATGCTCCTCCTGCATTCTGGGGGCAGCACCTACTGGTTGGCTGTGTGTGTTAGACCTTGGAGCTCAGATCAGGAGGGGAAGCAGTGTAGATACACACAGGCTGTGGGCACAGTTGGGTTTGGTAAACTCTGATGGAGCAAAGCTGGTTATTTTGCTTCTAGTACATCCCATAGTATATGTACCACCTCTTTGTCTTCCCTACCACCTGTAGTGCCTCAGGTTGCTATCATCCTAGGTAACAGAGTTGATTACATATTAATCTGTTATATCAGTGCAGCTCCTGAGCGCCTTGCAAATAATCTCCAGGTATACAGAATACGTCCTGGATTTAACGTGACCTGAATTATGTTTGTGTGATAGCTAGCGTAATAGGACCTAGAGTGCTGCAAATAGCAGTGATAATAAAAAAGAGATTTCAACACACAGAATAGCAGGGAATGTGATTTCCTTGGTTTCTGTCCCACTCTGAATCTTCCTGAACAAATAGTCTTGCTTTTTAGTGACTCTAATTACGTCTTTCCATTCTGTAAATAAAATCTCTGACAGAGCAAAGACAGACAGGTGACATCCTGCCTTTCCTGAAGTCGGGGACAGGCGTGTATTCTCCCACAGCAGGATTTCACTCAATGTGTGCTTAAGAGGCACATACTGCATGTGTTCATCACTTGCCTTTTTTGACTGTTGCATCTAATCTTTCCAAGCAATCTGCCTGTTGACTCTCATTCTCATTATTTTCATTCTCATTATTATTCTTTCATTATTTTTCTGTTCTGCGTTCTTGGAATAGACCAGCCTTTGTTCATTTTCAGTTGAGTTTTTTTTGGTTTTGTTCTTCCGTTGAGGTAAATGTTTCCTGTATTTTTATCGGTGCTGATACTGTTAATCCTGTTTCTTTTATAGTGCAATTGAATCTATTCAAAATGTGAGAGCAGCGCATAAACCCTACTGGAAATGCTTGATGTATGAAGGTAATTACTCTTCTCTTTCTTCAGGCAAATGTAATTGGTAAACGGATTCATACAGAGATTCAAAATGATTAAGGTTAATACCAGTGGATTAAAATAATTGAACTACTAGTTTTTCATCAAGTGACTGATGAAGCAGTGTGAGGCTTCATTCAGGGCCATGTCCTCAGCTGGTCTGAAAAGAACTTCTGAAGCTGGCAAATGTCACCAAAAAGTAGCGCTTTGATATTTTTGTTTGTGGATGCTGTTTTCTGTGTCAAAAATACAGACATAATTGCTAGATTCAAGCAAATGTAGCAGCACTGAAAAATAACATCTGTGGCAGCAAACGTTTTGGCTAGTGCATGTAAATAAATACGCATACTATGACTACAGATGTACTCTGTTTTGTAAATAAATGTATTAAATTCCTGAGCAATGTGTTAATATTTGGTTCCATGTGAAACCCCTCTTTTATTTTTCTCTAGACACATCATTTTTACAAAATTTGAGCACCAGATTGCACCTACTAAAGAAGGCTAATCCAGACCCCTCCACAGAACATGAATCTAAGATGACTAATAATGATGAAACTGTCAAAATAGAAAGGTTTTTGGAACTGCACATGAAAAATATTCTATTTCCAGTGCCTCCCATCAAAACAGCAGCAACAACTGACACTAAAATTTCAGCACATTTACTCCCTGCACCCATTCATTTGGTGAAGGAAATGGACAAAACTGATATAAAAGCTCTTGTCAGGTTGGTCCTATTTTAACATAATTATGAGGATGAGAGGTCTCTGCACAGACTGTCGTCTACTCCTGTCTCTGCCATGGTCATCTTTTTGGCCTTAGTCTACTCAATTATAGACAGAGTTTCTTCCTCTGAACAATTAAGATGTTGGTGTTGGTTATCACTCGTATCCTTGAAGTCCTTTAAAGAACTAATCAGAATACTTTTAGACAAACTGCTTCAATGGAGATAGAATAATTAGTGCAAATGTATTCATTTAGAAAGGGATTTTGCTGGGAAGGTGCCTTAAAGCTCTGTGTTCACTTTTCACAAACTGCTCTGATTTGAGAAGCTCAACTTTTTGTCTTAGTCTAGTTTTGACAGGACTCTGTTTCCTGAACATCATCAGACACTTTTGTTTTCTTTCCAGTGCAGAATGTAGACGGCTTTAGAGACCTCAAGACTGTCAGGCAACAGTGTTGTCGTTTTCCTGCTAAAGCTAGGTTTTTGAGAATGAATATATAGCACCTATACCAAATGTACCCCATCAGTACTAACTGCAAAGTACCATAACAGTGCCCTCTTTGAAAGCATTATTGCCTCTAACCTAGTTTTTCTTCATATAATTTATTTCACAGTGGCTTTTATGCAGACCTTGTGCAAGAGGACAAAACCCTGCTGTCTCTTGGCAGTATGTTGGCCATCCTAGATAAAATACTAAAGAAGGAGGTAATAATAAACTGCTCTGGTTTTGGGGGGTGGGCGGAGAGTTGGATTACTCCTCTGCTTCTACTATATTGTTATCCAGGTATTAGTTACTGTGTAGTTTACGACCCCTCTCATCTCAGCTAGAATGGCTTAGCTACAAGAGTGAGTATGCAAGCTGAGAAAAAACTATTTAGGGATAGTTGTTGAGTCCAAGACATCCTTCTAACGATCTTCAGGCAAGACGTCGTCCTGCTTTTCTGCAGTCACAGCATGCGAGTCAGTAACAACCTCATCACTGGCAGACAGGGAGGCGAGGCAGGCATTCAGCCTTCCCGTTCAGGGGAGCAGAAGTTGGTGTGTTGTGCACCAGTGAGCAGCAGCAAGAAATCTGAGCAACAAATGTCAAAAACTTTCCTGTCTTGGTGCACAGAATTTTGCCTTCTATCTTTAGGAGAGTTTACTTCTTCATTACAAGATGCTACGTTATGTGCAGCGGCACCCACTTACCATTATTTGTACAACAATTTACTCTGTTTGATACACACACACACATAATGCTTTAGTGGAGCTGTTGAAAACACCACTGTATGCTGTGATTCTGAACAGAGTAATTCCAGTCCAGCATTTTGGTTCTTGCAGGGTCAGGAATGAAGAGAAGGCAGGCTTAGAGGGTGCGCGTTTGTATTTTTTGCTTTTCCAAGTTTTTATATGTACAGGAAAACTGCAAACAAGTTAAGAAAACAAAGGATTATTACATCATAATAAATCAGTCTCCCCCTTGGAATGAAAAGGTCTCTTTGAAGTACCAGGCCTGCAAGGAAGGGTAACTGCCAGAATGGCTTCTTTCTTGTAAGCCACCATCTTGCTGTTGGAAGTCACGTATGTAGCTCTCGGGGAGAAATTTCTAATGTTGTAGACTGCACATACCTCTAGGAGAGCCTATAAATAGATGAAAAAGAAATGCAGCTGGCAAAAAGAAATAGAATTTTTCATGAGTTGCAGATGCTAAGCTGAGCTCTTTGTGTTGATAGATGCAAAGAGGAGGAGCGAGGAGGGGGGAGCATACGTTATCTTTTTGCTTAGCTTTCATGTAGAGTTCAAAGCAGAACACAACACAAACACTGAAAAGCTGACTGAGTAATACTGTCATTGCATTTTCCAGAGAGGAGTATCTTGCCTAAGTTACAGGAAGACTAAGAATTCAGGGACAACCTCCTTATTGTAGGGTATGTTTTTCTGGTGCAGTTTACCTACTGGCACAGTGAGTGTATCCATCTGCAGACTATTGAGAGAACCAGTAAAGATGACCTTCCCCTGCAGAAGCTATTTTTACAGTTGCCTTTCAGCATAGCGCTATACTTTTGAAGTAATAGAACAGCTCTTGGCATAATAATCAAATACAGCCTTTCTGCAGAAAATGAATTGGTAACATTTTCTTAACTGTACTAAGATAGATTGTTAGGATCCCTTTCACACAGCTGTAGCTTTGTTTGAAAAATATACGCAAGTTAAAATACAGTTGTTAGAAATAAGAAATTACAGGATCTTATGCAGCATTAATTATTTCTGAATGAAAAAAATGTATTTTCTAGGTATGCAATGGAATTGCAGAATCACCCGCATGTTCTGTTTCTGTTGCTGTTGCGCTAAGACATTCTCTTCGTTTTGGATTTCAAAGGTGAATTTGTATCTTTTGCATTTGTGTCCCTTTGACAAAATGTATAAATAAAAGTGTGTGAAATAGGGCAAATTGCCTTTGAAACCTCAGTTTTAAAACACGTGGCATCTCCATATGTGTAGCATTTTCAATATGTAGTACAGAAAATATTGTATATGCCAGCAAAAACCTTTTGCCTTACAAAAGGCAAAATCATTTTTAAGGATGACTGCTGTGCTAGCCTACATTTTCTTTGTCAGGGTTCAGTTGTTTTTGGCCTGAGGACATTTTCTTAGTTTCGTTTTTTTCTCCCCAGTCCTTGCTGGGAGAAAAGGAGTTCCCTTCAGCTGTCACAAATGTATTTTCTTTATGCTTCTAATGGACTAGATTCAGAATCTTTTTTATTATTTTTTATGCATCTAATGTACATGCAAACTCTTTAAATAAATTGCAGTAGTTGAAAAAAATTATTTCCAGATGTAAATGTATGTATATTTTTCTCTGTTTTCTGCAGAGTGCTTTGTATATTTGTTGGAGACATGCAAATCGTACCGGACACAGAAAATGGGTGAGGTTCCTTTTTACTTCAGGGAGTCAAATCCCAAATGTTCCTAAGTGTCCATACATATGATGAAATCTGCACTAAGGAATCAGTCATGAGCTGATGTTTGTAAAGTTTAGCTGGAGACAAAATACAAAACATCCCCACGTATATCTCTAAAGACAAACTGCTATCCCTAAGTGCCACTCTGTGAGTTTAGTGGTAGGTTTAAAGTATAATCCTTCGATAGTAATTGAAATTTGGATTGTTACTGAAAATAGAACATTGAAAACACAAAGTAATAAAGAAGGCAATTATTAATTATATAGGGTATACCCCCCTATAACTGCAGGAGGCACATACTGCTGATGCCGAGTTCCTTACTGAAAGTCATCTTTATTTCTCTATAACATTTTTTGCCCGTTCCCCTTTTTTAAAAAAGTAATTTGCCCATAGTCTTTAATAGTCTTTTTAAAAATACATCAGAAATATGTAAGTTTTAATTGGTGTTTACATTCTGGCATGTAGTAATGCAAATAGTTATTTGCTCCTGTGTTATGAATTAGTACTTAAAGAACGATGAAAGGTCTTTTTATCTCATTGGAATTTGTTGGTTAAATACTCAGATGTGGTTTTTATTTACAGAAAAATACTCATGATACATATTTGTGAGAAAGAACAGTCTGGAAGGACCAGCTCCAAACACTGTATTTCTCTAAACTGGAAAGAGGTAAGCTTCACTTCCTGGAAACAACAAAAACCATTTTTAACAGAAATAAGAGATTTACAAATTATAATGTGACACTGAGAATTACATTCCTCACTTCAAACTGGACCTTTGAAAATATTTCCTCTTCATGCCCTTGCCAGAATACTACTCCTTCACAGCTCTTTAGAGTTGTACTAGAATGCATAGGTTTGAGGAAACCTTCAGTAGCTACTCCAGTTCATCTTCAAGAAGGCAGAGTTACAGTGCAAAGACACAAAGGAAAAGAGGCATAATCAGCCTGTTTAATATAAAAATAGCTGTGAAAATAGATCAGAATCCTGTTTCCTAGGTCAATCAAAAGCTATTTGAGATTGGCCTTACTATTTTGTTTTATATGTGGGGATTCGGAGCTTTACATTTGTGCTAAACAGTTTCTCACTGTTGTTAAAGGATGCTGAAGGAAACGACTTCTTTTCTGTGGTACTTGGATTCATTCTTCCTGTAGCATACAGCTATCAACCTAACTTGACAGTAATAGCTGTTGGACCAAACAGGAGCCTTGGAATAAGTGGGATTTCTCTGCTTTTTGCTTTACTACAAGGATTAGCCGAGTCTCGAATTTTTGCAGTGGTTGAGGTAAGAAGTGGTGCTGAGCTGCGTTTGTTACTTCAGAGTGCCTAGGGCAGAATGCAAGTCAGGCTGCACTGTGCTTGGTGGGAACTGCTTCAAGCTACCTCGGAGAAAATACTGGCTGTATCTGCGCTGTCGTTGGTACCCCCGCGTTCACAACACAGACGGCCCGAGTTTCTCTGCGGCCTGAGAACACCACCAGACCCAGCTGCCTCCCGAGCCATCGGCAGCCTGAGGCTGAGAAGCCGAGGCATGGATGCAAGCCTGTGGTTATGTCTATAGACAGTGGCTCTTCTAACAATTTGCCAAAGTTTGGGGATTAACTTCCCTTTCCGTCTGGGATTCGCCACTCAGAGCTGTCTCCTGGGAAGAAGCACTTGTCTGTTAATTACATGGCCTCTTTCCATCAAACGTGCTTGAAAGCAGCCCATTGTCCTGTTTATCAGAAAACACTGCGTTTCCTCTCCTTCTCTCCCCCATGCTGGACTTTATCACACACAACTTCCATCAAGTGGAAAATAAATTAAAATGGCACATGTCCTTCCAGTGAACTTAGTTGCCGTAATACATAACTGAGGACAAATCTAGCCGAGCTTTGTGTTTCTGATAGAGAGTATGGGGAAAGAAATAAAGACTATATGGATCTTTCCCTACTCCAGTGTTTCCGTACGCTACCACATTAAGGATTTCTAAATTTAGGAAGTCGGAGGCTGTATCCAAACCAGTGTGTGATAAATGCCAGTGAGCGTATCTTCCATGAATTTTTCAAACCTCTTAAAGAACGCAGCTTACGCTCTCGGCCTCTGCAGCTTCTTGTGGCTGTGAGTAACACGATTTTTCTGTGTGTTCTGCGAAACAGTAATTTTTGATTGCTTTTGAGACTTCCAGTTCTTTAATGAGAAACAATGAATAGCTGGTCACGTGCGCAATTTTATTCTAATCTGTTTCCCAGCAAGTATCCAATTAAAAACATACTATTCATTAAGCTGCCAATTAAGTGGATTTTGACGTACTTTATTCTGTAGTCTTCTCAAATACTGTTTTAATTTACAGTGCTAATGTGTAAATTGTCTAAGCTACTACAATTTGTACATTGATATACGGTATACAGAAACCGTGTATTTGCACATTACTAATTAGGAGTATGAAATGGAAAGAATTAGACACACTGAAGGGTAAACTCGGAGGCTAAAAGGAAGTTAGGCATCTTTAAGAAATGATTGAGACTTTTATGTCGGTACTCCACAGGTAGCTCTGTAACAGGATTATCTAATGTGTGGGGATTTTCTAGTGTGTGGGCTTGGGTTTTTAGAAACATTGAAAAAAGACTCCTATCTTTTAAAAATAAAATAGAGTTAGTCTTCAAAATAAATGTTAATAGTCCTCTCATACTATCGACACCTCAGAATATAATTTTCCGTGGGCAAATAACATTGATTTAGACTGTCAGGAGTCCAAAAAATGTCACTTTTCGATGAAGCAAAATACAGCATTATTTTCTACAGAGAATAAATGATGCATGAAGTAAACAAGCTCCATGCTCCCCTTCCCTTCTAACATTTTATACCTTTAGCCCAGCACGGTTTCTTTTCAATCCAAAAGAAAAACTGAGATTCTTTATTTGAAAAAAACCCAAAGTTTTACAGGAGATAAACATTAATTTGCCTTTTTCAGAAAAAAAAATCTCCATTTTGACACATTTTTATTTGAAAATTGAAAGTTGCTCATTCTTGCTACTAATATTAGCAACATAATTACAAAAGCTTGGTTTGAAATATTTCATGTATTAATGAAACAAAGAAAGTTTGGTTGCCAGGAGTATTTTCTTTCTTCTTCTTAAACAGGACACAGAGGTAAATTTAATGCAAAGTGTAGCCAAAGCATTAGTGGGTGCTTCTACACCTCACTTTGGAGTTTATGTACCTCCTACCCCGGAAAAAGTGAATAAAATAAAAATATTAAGAGACCAGTTTCAGCAGGAATGGAAAATGCTTCAGTGTTCAGGTAAGTAGTCTGTTTTTCTCTTTTTTTTCTTATGAATATATGCAAGTTTCTGAAAAGATGATAAAATATAGCCGGATCCTGTAAGTCAATGGGGTATTAAAGTCCATGGGAGCACGTTAATCTAATGTGAAAAGGATGAAACTCTGAATGCTTTTAATTTGCTACTTGAGCCAGAAAGCACTGAATTTCATAGCGTAATAACTGTACCTTTGGGAACTTTGAATACCGTTATTTCAAAATTTTGAAATGAAACTACCAAATATTATGTGCTTAAAGAATGATTAATAAGGTGCGCACTGGCTCTGATTGCTAATGTGTTTTCTGAATATAGTGCAGAGATAGGTTACATTTTTGTTTACATTTAAATTGTCCACAAATCACTCACTAGTGATTAGGTGTGTTTAAAGTACATTTACAAATAGCTGAGTATCCCATACTGCATTTGTATAGGAATCAGATTAGGCAGGTATGTATGCTTAGAAACATTTCTCTGCTGCATAACTTTTGTTTTTCAACATAAAAAAAGACTGGTAAAGGTGGGCATCTCTCCCTGAGAGAAAATGCCCTGCTCTCTTTCAGAAGAAATGGCTAATAGCAGTGGTCTGGTTCCAATAAAAATGTTCTTACGGGGCTGGGAGTTGTGGTATGAGCTTGATTAATAACTGTGTTTCTTATTGCTGTTCTCTTCAGTGAAGGATGGGATTTCAAGAAACTGACTTCACTGCAGAATCATTTTACGCAGCAGAAGGAAAAGAATGTGTTGCTCTCCATGTTGACTTTTAAATCAACAGGAAGAGAGATAGAATAAGAAAATAGATAGAATAAAAGTATTCACCATTGTCTTCTCTTTTTAAAATACTTAAAATCTGTGTTCTTATTGGCACAAATCATTCGAGACTGACACTTGAAAAAGAACTCCTGCACTTCATTACTGCAAGCTGGGGCCTATGTCATTTGTGACGTTGTAAAGTCAGGGTTGCATATGCAATACCTTGACTGCATGAATGGTAAAGAAGCCAAGAAGACAGGAATATGAAATGAGCAATCGTGATGGCCAAAACATTTTAATATTATTCAATACAATACCAAAGTGCTCGCATTGCTGCCACCACCACTGTTTCAGTGGGAGTTGAAACTTAAGAACAGGTCCTTCAGATTAATGAATTTCCATTTCATAATCTGATGTAAAGGATTCACCTAACGTGGCCTGTTCTTTCAGTTTTTCTAATAAGTAATTGTCAATTGCAAGGAGTTAAGAAAGAAAAACAGCTGAACAGCTCTACCATATGGATTTCCTACATCACACCTCTGGGGGTGAGATTAAGTTTCATTTCCTGAACTATACCAGCTATGAGAGAAAAAAGAAAAATATTTTTTGCATATATGAAATCACAAATACATGATTGAGTAAAGCAGTGCAAAAAGGAGTTCACTCTGCTCTCTTTTTCCAAGGTAAATTGTCTATACAATAAGTAAAACCCCCACATCCCCCCTCGGCGTCGAGATTTGCTGTTGGCCTACGGCTGACGCCATGTGAATTCTCAAAATTCAATAAACGTGGCGAGGCAAGAGCCAGCGTATCCCTTGTTTTGTAGCATTCCAGATACGATTTAGTGCTTATTTTCAAGAGCACTTTCCTGTACTTCAATAATGTGACCTTTTGATTTCAAACACTTCAAATTATGTTTACACTGATGTTGCTACTGGGATCAACTTCACGTAATTCGAGTAACTACATCTGTCTTTGCAATTCTCTTTTTATAACTATTCCCAGTGATTCCCTTCTCATTTGTACTGGTTTTCAGTTATTGCTGGATGGGAAACGATACCCAATCCTTGAACATTTTGAAATGACAATCTATTTCAAAAGAAACTAAAAACCACGTCAAACATTTTCACAAACAAAATTCGAAGAACAGGAAGATGTCCTGTTCAGAATTTAACCTCAAACTCCAAAAAGTGTTTACTCTAGATTGGAAACTGGGCAACGGCCAAACTTGAGCTTCAAAACTTTTCAGAGCAGATTTGTTGGTTTAGTCTTCTCTCTTCCTGAAAAAAACCCCAAAACCAAACCAATCCACGAACTTTTTTTTTTTTTTTTTGACAATTAATCGTCAAGGAAAAAGCATTTTCTGTGAAGTATCTGGGATTGCTCCCTTTCACCTGCCTTCATTCGACTGAAGCCTACAGCCAGCGTGTCAGCGATAGCAGTGTTGTGACACATATTTCGAAGACTGGAGGAGGAACTTCTTTCCTTTGAGGGTGGCAGAGCCCTGGCACAGGCTGCCCAGAGAGGTGGTGGAGTCTCCCACTCTGGAGACATTCCAAACCCACCTGGACGCCACCCTCTGCAACCTGCTGTAGGTGGACCTGCTCTGGCAGGGGGTTTGGACCAGCTGATCTCCAGAGGTCCCTTCCAACCCCTAACGTTCTGTGATTCTGTGAATTTATTACAACACGAATTAAGAGGAAAACCCTGCTTTTGGTAGAGCGGCTCTGCAGCTGCGGCCAGCAGAGTGCGGTTATGCTCTGCGCAGCGGGACACGACACACGCGCGGCTCGTTGGTTGCTTTATTCCCAGGGCCCCGAGTGCCGGCCTTGGGAGTACACCGGGAAGGAAGCCACAGACACCGCCAGCCGCCGGTACGGGCTGTTACCTGCCGGCGGGGCCGCGGGCCTCGGTGCCTCCCGCCGCGGCCGGCGGGCCCGCGCCCTCCCAGGGCCGGCGGCACAGCAGCCGCTCGGCCNCGGCGGCGGCGTTGTCCCGCTCCCGCCGGCCCCGGGGAACCGCCCCAGGTACGGCGGGAAGGGGGTGGGAGAGGGCCGGGCCCGGCGGGGCCGGGGCTGCCGCTGCGGCCTGGCGGGGGGCGGGTGGAAGGGCCGGGCCCAGCTTCATCCCTAGGGATGAGCCCCCGCCGGCGGCGGCTCCTCCGGGCGCGAAGCCCCCGAACCTCTTCGGTGTGTGCCTCGGGGGTGGCCGGTGTCGCGCAGGCCAGCCCCGCGCTGCCTGTCGCGCCCCGCACCCCCGTCTTCCCGGCCGCTCCCTGCCTGGCCCTGCGGCTCCTGCGGCGGCACCGCGCGGGCGGGAGGGAGGTGGCCGGCGTCTCCTGGGAAAGGCGGGAGCGGTGAAGCTCCTGGGGGTGTTCCCGCACGGATGCTGTGTTACAGCGGGACGGCCGTCCCTGTTCTATTTCAGGCTGCCGAGCAGAACCGGGTGGGCGTCTGGAATTAAGCTTGCACCGCCATCGCTTCGCTTGCCATCAAAGTCACGGTGTTATTTTTATAGCTGATGTCCTAAATACGTGCTAGGTCGGTTTTTTTCTCTCTCACTTTGAGCTGCCTTACTGTAAGTTAATCAATTTCTCATCAACTCATCAATTTCTCGTACACCTTAGGAGTGTTTCTTCCT
Organism: Chionis minor; assembly: GCA_013398295.1. Taxonomy (NCBI): domain Eukaryota; kingdom Metazoa; phylum Chordata; class Aves; order Charadriiformes; family Chionidae; genus Chionis; species Chionis minor. The sequence continues at coordinate 673,843 of VZSF01011189.1, forward strand.
TTTTCTGTTACTTTTCAGGGCTTCGTATGAAATCAGAGACCCGGGCTGCTGTAACCTGACAGTTTAACTGGAAATGGAGAGCATTACGCAGCTGTTCAATGATCTGTGTGAAGCACACCTGACAGGCTTGCCATGGAAGGTCCACCTGGGCAGGCGGAAGATCAGCAAGAGAATGGCAAAGCAAAATCTGAAAAGGGTTGCTTATAATGCCCTGTTCATAAACCTTTTTCAAGACGAGGCTCGTAAGCTGCAATCAAACATTTCCAGGCTTCCGGTGAAAAACAAAATTTTGATGCTGTCTTTCAACTTGAGGGTTGGCGGCCTAGGTGCTCAAGCGGATAGACTGGAGAACCTTGTGGAGGAACTGGAAACAGCTGAATGCTTACCTTTTACTGAAGTTAATTCTGTCCTGGATCTCTTAGTACAGCTGGCTGGAACAGGTCCTCCTCAGCTCGTACCACAAAAAAAGGACTATTTTCTCAACAACAAGTATGTTGGGAGAAATGTCAAATATCAAGGTTATGATTATTATGATGTAAGTGTATTTGAAGCTGATATACAGTCTCTGATCACAAATGAAGAATGTCAGTTCAATGACACAATTCAAAAGACGCTTCAGATAATGGAGGCCGCTCCTGGCACTGGACTCCCTGCCATAGGGTTATTCTCACAGAACTATCCTGCTGGTGACAAGTTTGAGAAGGAGACACGGGTCTCGCTCTTCGGTGCTCTTGTCCACAGCCGTACGTATGATATGGACATCAAGTTGGATTTACCACCAGTGCCTGACAATGCAGATTTGTCTGGACTTGCAATTAAAGTATGGCATCATTGGTTTTGGACTTAAAAGTGTATGCATGCTTTCAATATGCCACTTTGAAACTATAGTTTAAAATACTGGTAGTTATTTAATTTGCAATAGAAGCCTGCGGTGTTGGAATTTAAGATGGAGCAGGGATCCTTTTCTTTGTTGAGAACCAGATAAGCTTATTGGATACAAAGCTGTACGATAACAAAAACCTTGGTTTTGTCTTATAGCAGTGTGTGAAACCATCATGTGTCCACAGGCTTTATGAAATTAAGCAATCAGCTGTGTCTGTGCCTTCCCCACCCTAGTCATCTTTCACTTGCGTTTTTGCCTGCTTTGTATATTGAACTCCTTTGCATTTTTGCTTGTTACTGTTCAGCTTGTTGTATCTTCAAACTTTTTTTCAGTTACTATATTTCATTGAGCCTCCTAGTTCCCTTTTACTTTTTTAGTGTATACCATTTCTGCTGTGTCTTTTTTTTGCCTTTTGCTGTCCATTTTCTTTATTTTTGCTATGTTTTATTCTCATAGAGGTACTATGTAAACTTGTTGGAATTTTTTTTTCTTTCTTTCCATTTTTCCTGTGTCTGAGTAGGCTTTTTATACCTCAGTAGTTTTAATCCTCATTTTGTTCCCTCTGTGTAACATATGGGTAGCTCCTGCAGTTCCCTTAACTCAGGGCCTTAATGGAAACTTGAAGGCAGACACGTTTCAAAAGAAAGCTCCTGTGGCATTCAGTGTGCACGTATGGATGTAAGTTGTAACTTACAGGAGGCAGAATCTTTCTAAGTGCTGTACTCTTTCCATCAGGCTGGAAAATTTGCACTTTATTGAGGAACATGCTGGTTTTTATGTGGGTGTGATTGTCTTTGACTAAATTTGAGTACTTTTGCACACATACAACTACTTTTGGTGGGAGTTGAGGATGTGGCGTGTACACTGTTTGGACACCTCCAGATTTTCTGCATATGAATAAGCATAAGGGAACAAACTATGTTAGTCATAGTTAACAAAATGTTTACAAATTTGAAGAATTAGGGCCTGGATCATTTGTCCAAATGAAATAATGAGCAGCATGACTCTATTAGCGTTACATATTGTTGAATATCCAGACCTCAGATTGTCAATTTGTGAAACTATATGCTTACCAAGGGAGTAAGTTTCAAGTTTCACGCCAACAAACTTAGTATATTATTTTGATGACGATTGTTGTTTTATATATAGGCATTAATACCCACAGAGACTTAGCAAATGGAAAGAGTGCTTACAGGAAAAACTTACAATAGATGTAAAGGGTGGATGACACAAGTTGAGTACGTAGAGTCACTTGATCACAAATGATAGTTGAACATCTTTATTAGCATGTGTTTCTTCAGTAAAATGTTTTCATGTATAAAATCTGAACTCTCTCTGACAGGTTCCCCAAAGTATAGACCAGTCAGAAGATGAGGGATTCCAGTCAGCATCCAATCTGACTCCTGATTCTCAGTCAGAGCCCAGCATGACTCCAGACATAGACTTGTGGGATGCAGTACTTACATATGGACCCAGCAAACGAAGATGTTGGGAAAGAATTGGATAGTACGTGTCTGCTGTTACTGGTAAACTTACTATGCATCGTGTGCAAATGTATGAAGGTGCATTTTATCTTAGTTTCAAGTGACCTCAGTATAAATAGTTGAATGTGCATATTTAATTCACAGGATTCAATATATTGCACTAAGGACTGAGAATGGAATAAAGGTCTAGTTCTTAAATTGTAGCTGTTTCATAAGAAGAGCTAAAACAAAATCGTCTTTGTCAAAAACACTGAAAAGATTATGGGAATATTTGCTGTTTCTGTGAGATGCGACATTTTTCTAACTAACTTCTTATGCACTATGCAATTTATCTCAGTCTAAAATGATTCCATATTTTCAGTTCAGAGAAAGTGATAGTTGTCGAGCACTAGAATAATTAAACCCATATCTCCCAGTATTGTAAGGTATTGTGTTCCTTTTCCCTCTCTTTAACCAAATCAGAAGTTGTTATGACAGACTTCTTGATGGTGTAGTTAGAGTTGTAGTTCTTTTGGCTGTTGAGTAGAAGATGCATCTCCTGAGAGAAGGCTCTATATAGCCCTGTTAAAGCTTCCTAGCTTCCCTAAACTGGGGGAAAAAAAAAAAAAGGCAGATATGGCAGGTGTCTTCCTTACATTCCTGGTGCATAGTGGTGTACCTGATTCTTGGATAAACTGCTCTGTATGTGTTTCATAATTTTAAGAAATAACCTAGTGATGTGTCTGTTGCAGGGTTATACAGTGTTTTCTCAACTCTGAGCCTGAGAAGCTCAGAAGCTCAGAAATTCCCTGATCTGATTTTTCAAAGCTGCTGTAGCCCACGCTAGCTTTGTTCCTAGTACAAGACAGTTTTTCTTGCTGCCGTTTAGGCTGTAAGGATCTTTAGAGTCAAATACAGACCATATGCCTAACAGCTTTCATGTGATACATGCTGCTAGAATTCAGAATTTTTGGAAGAATTAGGAGGAGAAATTGTTTTGGAAGGGATAGTAATCCTCACTGGGAAGAACTAAAATGTGTTAATACAAGTCATTATACAAGTCATGAACCGTGGCAATCTGGTATGTATTGACCTCATTTTCCTAATGTGAAAACTACATCAGGGAAAGCCACAAAAGAAGCTGGTAATTCTCTGTCAAGGTTTCTGTCTCTGAAGTGATGTTCAAATTATCTACCTATTTCTTCACTGTACTGAGTTTGGGCTGTGGTTTCATTGACTGAATATGCATTCCCTTGAAAATGTATGATATTACTAGTAGCTTTTCCTGTGGTCAGTACTGGCTGTGTAAAATTCTGAAATGTTTTTTTTTTTTCTTTAGGAGATACATTTCCTTCTTTTCATATAATCACCTTGTAATGTTGTGTTTACTCTGACAGCCCACCTGGTAAAAAAGAGGAACCGTATCTTACTGAAGCTGGGAGAGAAGCTTTTGACAAATTTTACAAACTTCGAGAAGGGGAATTGCAACTGTTTAGTAATACTGTACTTCAGCTTCCACAGCTTGTGCTAATGAAAGAACCTGAACTGGTTAAGGATGTCTTGAATGTCCTCATTGGTGTGGTATCCACTACATTTTCACTCAATCAGGTATGGAAGATTTTTAACTGCACTTAGTTGTGTCTTTTTTTTCTTTGTAGAGGTTTCCTCTTCAATACATATATTTCTCTTGAGATCTGGTAGTTGTGGATAGTGTTAAAAAGTTGAATGTGAGCTAATGGCAATAGGGCAGTATTTATATATTGCAATAATGAAGCTATTGCAATAGGCTAAGAGGATTTGTAGTCCTCTAAGTGAAAACAGGTTTATGAATACTTGAAAATAGAAGTGCAAATAGCTTTGTAGATTGGATTTTCTTTAAGGAATTAGATAGTGAGTCTTATTGTGTATATTTGAAAATACCTTTCTTACTCCTGAAGTTTTGCTACAGTTTAGTATGTTTATCATGCTGTTCTAGCTATATGGTCTCGGTCACCAGAGTATCTAAACTGAAAATTCGTCTGCTGTTATTTTTATGGGTATATGTTTGATATTTTAGATCAGAACACATCTATGAAATAATTTGAATCTTTCTTTTTTTCCCCTTCCCATGTCTTTTTAGGCTGCTCAGACATTTGTGATAAAGGAGGGGGTATATGTATCTGGAACTTCACCAGAGACAATGCACAACCTACTCTCGGAAGTTGCAGAGTATGGAACTTACTACACGCGACTAAGTCGTTTTTCTCTTCAGCCAGTTTTAGATTCTTCATACAGCAAAGGACTTGTGTTTCAGGTAAAACAATTGTATTAACTCAATCTTGATTTAATGACCAATTATCTTAGGTAGAGAAGGTAACTTTGTTTTCGTGTAAAGCTGGAATTTCTTCATTCTGCAAAACTGCAAAGTGTTTTAAGTGTAATGTTCGTCCCAGGTCGGCAATGAACAGTGGCACTGGGTTGAAATCACAGTTCTGCACGCTTATGACTTGGTTGCACTGAGACAAATGGTAAAAGGTCTTCATTGCCTGAAGTGTGATTTGTTCAATCATGTTGTTCTGTTGAGGACTAAAGTAATACCATTTTTAGATGTTTTAAAAACATTACGTATTTATACATTAAGATGTATAGAATTAAAATAACTTTTAAAATGCAGTAGGTGTGTATATATAAAAATGTCTTTTAAAAAAAACCTGAAATAGGGAAATATATTTAATAGCTTTAATGATTTTTTCTCAGTTGAGAATTAGGTGCAAATTTTCACTGTTAGTCCTCTGTATATTATGCTGAGCTGTATGTACACTGTCTAATATCAAGTGATTTCATCTCTTTCTAATGCACAGAATTAAGTCAGGGTTGGCTGTGAAAATGTATTCTTTCTGAAAGTTTGTTTTACAGCAATGTCAATAGAAATTGAGTAAGAAGGTCTCTCTCCTTGTCTTGTTAGAAGAAGTTGTAGATCAGTTTTTTTCAGTATCCGAGCATGAAAGTAAGGAAACAGGTTTCCCTAGGTTCAGATTATAGCTGTTAGAGAACGATGAGCTCCTCAAAGGACAATTCGAAGAAGCTGAACCAAGATACTTTATTATCCTGTGGGTGGGTACAGGCTCCATGCCGTGGATGTATAAAGAATATAGAGGAGTCATCTGGCTAATTTGAATGTCTGAAGTTGCGTGGACTCTCACTTTCCCTTTACTTTGTTACACAAGTCCCTCTTACCTGGATATGCAAATTATTTTAGTAAAAGGTTTGTTTTCGTGCCGGTGCGATTGATGTGAGATGTAGATACATTATTAACAGCTTTAACAGTAAGGCTTTAAATACTTTCTGTTGATACTAGGCATTCACAAGTGGGCTGAGAAAGTATCTTCAATATTACCGAGCCTGTGTTTTGTCAACGCCTCCTACTTTAAGCCTGCTGACAATCAGCTTTCTCTTCAGAAAATTAGGTCGTCAGTTGAGGTAAGAGAATGATATTAAAGTTTTTCATAGCAGAAAAAATGCAATCTATTTCTTCATATACACTAAAAGAGACAATGTTGCTCAGGCATTCTGACGTAGTCTTTCAGTATTTCCCCTCTGTTTTAACAGAAAGATTTCTTTATATCCAGAGGATTCTAGGGAAAACACGTAAGGTTTGTTATCCCTGTTATCACTCAGCTGATACAGTAGGGTTGTTGTATGAAATTCAGCTTCAGCAGAGTTCATCGCTGTGATCTCAGCAATTTGTGGTTGAAATCGTAATATATGTTTTAATATTGTTTTTTAGGTATTTAGCTGAACTTTGTGGCATAGGAACAACAGCGCTGGGGATCAGTGGTGGAGCTGGTGCTTCGTTTCCTACGGTGATAATTAATTTGATGTTTTTGTTTGGTTTCGGTTACAATGTTAATATTGTTCAAAATTAGGTAGGATTTTACATAAAATACTTAGTGTTGGTCTCTCTATTACCAAAGATATGACCTTGGACCTCCAGTTAGAATGCCACGATCCTTTCTCCAGATACTATAAATTTGGAATTTTGTCCTGTGTTTTCAATTCCTACAGTAAATAAAGGACCCAAAATAAGCCTTAGAGTGCATTTCTTTGCATTCTAAACAAGATGTTTGTAGCAAGTCAAGTGAATCCAACTCTAAACATACCTTCAAACATACCTGCTTCCCTCCAGTGACTATAAAGTCAGCTTGAGGTAACTATCTCAGATAAAGTGATCTTAACTGCAGATAGCTAGAGGAAGTGAGATGAATTGTAGAATCATAGAATAGTTTGGGGGTTGGAAGGGACCTTAAAGGTCATCTAGTTCCAGCCCTGCTGCCATGGGCAGGGGCACCTTCTCCTAGACCTGGTTGCTCAAAGCCTCATCCAGCCTGGCCTTGAACACTTCCAGGGATGGGGCATCCACAGCTTCTATGAACAACAGTGTCTCACCCCCCTGACAGTAAAGAATTTCTTCCTAATATCTGATCTAGATCTACCCTCTTTCAGTTGAAAACCATTAGCCATTGTCGTGTCACTACACTCTCTCATGAGGAGTCCCTCCCCATCTTTCCTGTAGGCCCCCCTTAGGTACTGAAAGGCTGTTCTAAGATGTCCCCAGAGCCTTCTCCTCTCCAGGCTGATCAATCCTGCCTTCTGTGGCTAGTGAAACATGTAAAGCTGTGTGTTTATGAGTCTTTTTGTTATTAAAGTTGTAGTGAAGTTTGTTGCCTAGTACTAGAATATTTTTTTAATTTTGTAGGGTGTTAAATTGCTTTCATATCTGTACAAAGAGGCTCTCAACAACTGTAGCAATGAGCATTACCCGGTTCTTCTGTCTTTGCTGAAGACAAGCTGTGAACCATACACAAGGTGCGTCCATACTGTTCTCTGCATAATTGTCTTTAAGAGCAGTTCAGAACTAGTAATCTAGTGAGTAACTCTGCTAATTTAACAATGGCTTTCACATGTTCAGAGGAAATATCAGATGTGGCTGTATCTGCAAAATACGTATTAAAATTAGTTTTGCTGAATCCTTTTTCCCCTCTTTTTTCTATTTCAATAACAACATAAGGGTTTTATATGTGACTAGATTAGTAAATAAATACATGTAAATAAGCCTTTCTTTTTGTTGCTGGTACTGGAAATTCATACTGGAGTATAAGACTCAGATAAACTTCTATTTTATTTTTCTTTCTCATACCAGTAAAGTCCTGAAACTGGCAGCTAACAGGTTTCTCTTGGTGTTGCACAAACTGGGAAAGTTCATGCTTATTCCCGCTCTCTTTTTCTTGTAGGCTTTTCAGTAAGCACAAATTAAAAAAAAATAAATCTGTTGATCATGAAATAGATGTAACTAACAATAGGGGGTAGAGTTCCTTGCATTGCAACAGTTTTGTTAAGCAGTGCACATCGATTTGGAAATAGTTTATAGACCTCTGAAGAGATGGTAAATTTTTTTAAGTAGCTATTTATAGGGATTAGAGCTGTAGTCTGTCATGAGTTTACAATGATACTTAATAGATGTAGTAATACTAGAAAGAGAAAACCAAAATCTGACAAAATGCTCTAAATTTAGGATTCCTCCCATGGCCACCCTTCTTGTTTTTTCTTCTTTCTACATAAAACATTCTTCAGAGAAATTTAATTTCAGGTTTACCAGGAGACTTATTGAAATACCTTCACAGCTCCTGCCTTGCAATTTATAGAAGGCAGTCAGATTTCTGAGATACCAAGGGCAGGATGTTATGGCATCACAAGGAACCTTAAAAACATGAAAGTATGCTCACTGGTATGTGATACTTACAGCATTTACTCCTAAATTTGTTGCAGATCTCTATCAAAACATCAGTCGTCCATCAGGGCTGTCATGGAAGGAGGTCCCCATTATCTGCAGTGTTATCCCACTCATTTATTAACCTGAAAGAAATTAAATGGTGGAAGTTATTGCTCAAATAAATCATAGAAACATCAGATTTAATGCTGTATAAGTTCTTAACTTTTTACTTACAACCTTAAAATTGAACAGTGGTTCCTGTGCTAAATCCTTCCTGTTTGTTACGCTGACCCAACATCTGGAAACAGTGTTAGTATTGCAACTAGTAAGAAAAGAAAAGATTAGCTTCAAAGTGTTCCAAGCCTTTTTATCTATAGCTTCACATAATTGTATTTTTTTTATTTCTTCAAAAGTTTGGTTTCACATGGAGGAAATATGAAAAAGCCTGAATAAATATTCCAAAATAGTATTTCTGATTATTGCATGTATATTAAAAACGTCTCTAGGTCCAGGGAAAAAATGCTTGGTATTGCATCTTTGTTTTACACCCTTTCAGTTTCTCCCGTTAAAGTTACCTCTCTTTAAAATAAATCCTTCCTGCTTATCTCTGCCTGTGCTTTTGATGTACTGCAAAGATTTCTAGAAATTTTTAATATGCACTTAGTAAATTAATATACAAAAATTAAAAGATTGTTTTAAGTAAGGCAATGTTCTTTCATCTTAACTAATTATCACTGAAATGTTCTATATAAAGATGGTTTCTTTTAAAAAATGTAGAGACACAATCCCGTGTGTATCTTTAAATATTAGTGTGACAGCACTTAATTGCTGGCTTTTATCCTGCTGTTTATTCTTTTTGATACACAAAACGTGTATTTTGACGTTTTAAAGAAGAGAGTTACTGTTTAGTTATAATAAAGTTGAGGAGGTGAGAGGATTGATTTTCAATATTGTACAATTATATATTTTTTAGATTTATCTATGATTGGGTATACAGCGGTGTATTCAGAGATGTTTATGGAGAATTTATGATCCAGGTGAATGAGGATTATCTTTGTTTCAGAGGTACAGTATGTGTATGGAGCATTTCTAATTTATAATTAGTGTTGTTAATTAAATAATTAAAAAAGATATTCTTTCATCTTTTTGTTTGATATGTAGATAAACATTACTGGACTCATGGTTATGTTTTGATTTCAAAAGAAGTAGAAGATTGTGTCCCTGTATTTCTTAAACATATTGCCAATGATGTATACATATGCGGGAAAACCATAAACTTGCTGAAATTGTGCTGCCCTAGGGTAAGTTTTGGGTTGATGCCTTCCTGTTACATTGAGAAATAGAGCAAGTTTCTAGGTTTTTAGCAAGTTTGCTCCTTTACTGAAAACTGGTAGCGCATAAGTAGGATGTTGATTCATGAAAGGCAATTACTTGCTCTCTGATACTTGTGACCGGATTACCCACTCTTAATTGCTAACACCTCACGGCAGAAATACACAATTTTAACAGCATCAAATTTATCCTATCCAATGCACATGCTAGGTTTCTTCTCTTCCTTTGTATTGAAAGCAGAAATGTGTTAGGCTTCCAAGCAGGTGCCTCCCATTTTTCACACAACTCACACTGCTATTTTTTGGTTTAAAGATGCCTCAGTAGGTCTTGACTCAGTTCTGCATAGCTCTTTTATTCCAGTTCTATCACTGCATTTCCAAGAAGTGCTTAAATAGTTCTGTTTATTCATATTTTGCAGAAAGAGTCTTGTCCTTGATAAGAAAAACGTGTTAAACTACTTTGTGTCTTCTCTATACATGCCTAACACTGAAACAACCACGGAGGTGTCTAAAGCCTGTAGGCTCTCTTTCCCAAATAACTAGTATTCTCTTTCTTTTTAAGATCAGAGCTGCCCAGTCTCGACGCAGCTGGGCAGCTCAGTGTCAGATACCTCGTATCAGATATCAGGCATAAACCTCGTATCTCAAATGAGATGACCCTCTTCTAATTCTCCTGAGTCTGCTCTGATAAGCTTTCTCGAACCATGACTCGGGTGTGCCAGTGGTACTGGGCTTTTTATAAAACAGTGTCAGCCATTATTTCCACTATAAATTACAGCTTTATCAGTCACTAACACAGTATCTTAATAGATGGAACATTCACCCCAAATGTGGGGCACTCTGAGAGTCTGAGAGTGCCGTCACATTTCGTCTCTTTCCATCTTTATGCCCTAAACAGCTGGCTCTTCCCTTCTGCTTAGGCTAACGCAGTCCCAGCAACACAGCTCTGGGCATCCCATCTTTTGGCTTTTACCAGTAGATGGGGGAATCCAGTGTGAGCATGCCTGTGTGTGCTTCTCTCTCTCTTTTTTTTTTTTTTTTTTTTTTTTTTTTTTTTTTTAAGGCTCGTTTGTCTGTTTTCTGTACTAAATAGAACAGCTTTAGGGATTTAGGGATGTTGGGGTGGAGCAGAAAGACCTAAGATACAGAGAACAGGTACTCCGTGATGTGCACTGGCCATATTTTTGAGAGTTTTGTCTTGTGTAGAGCTCTCTCCTGCAGATGTGTGTTAGTTATGCTCCACACAGTTCCTACTAAGTGGGGATCAGGGGCAGATACAAGTGAGTAAAACCTAACTTTTGATAGGAGAGATGCATTCAGCGCTGAGTTACTCAGGCTCAGTTAATGTGGATGTTCAGAAAAGCAAAATTTTAGTTATTTGGAACATGACTAGCATAAATGCACGTATCGGATTCCTGTCCAATTCAGTGGGAAAGAGGATTTGACCAGTGATCCAAGTTCTGGAACATTATACCTCTGTCTCCTACTTTGAATGTTATAAGTGCTAAAACCAATGATACTCATAAAAATTTTAGATCCTGTTTCAGTATCTTGGAAGCATTGTTAAGTTTAAAAAATATATATATAATGTGAGTTCATAATCTAACATTTTACAGTTTAAAAAATGTATTTTAAAGGAGATTTCTCATTTTTTCTCATTTTTCAGCATTATATATGTTGGTCAGATATACCTGTTCCCCGGATTTCAGTTATTTTTTCACTTGAGGAACTGAAAGAAATAGAGAGAGATTGTGCAGTATATGTAGGTCGAATGGAAAGAATTGCCCGATACAGTTCCATAAGCAAGGAAGAAAAGGTAAATGAATAAAAGAAGAAAGACCTTACTGTTGGGATTATCTTTTTTAATACTAATCTTTAATTTTTGTTATAACTTTGAAATAAGTTGTATTTTTGGTCATAACTTTTTCATTGGTCAGTTGCTGTTTGAACTGTTATCGCAGCAAATAAACTTATTTAATATAGCTTCTAAAGGTATAGGTGGTGTGTTGTCATTTGTTGGTATGTATTAAATGAGTTTTGGACTTCCATCTTAGTTCTTTGCAGCAGCAGATTTGCCCTCCTACTGAAAAGTACTGAAAAATTTGTTAGATTCTGATTTAACAAATGTGACAAACTAATTAGTAACCAGGTAAGACTCCTTCTGTAATTTGCATAGCTAATTGGTTTTTTTCAGAACTCTTAGTTATAAAGAGACTTCTGTCTTTCAGGTGCCATCAATGTAGTGTATGTATCAGATGGATTTGGTTTGCTTTAAGGTCTGGAGTATTAACTTTCAGTATTTGTTCATAGACTTTCCATTTAATTAATTGTTTTATTCATAGATTAGTAACCATTATAAAGTGTGCACCTGTCTTTGCAACAGTGTATTTACAAGTCTAAAATAATAGAAAAAAATCCTACCTGTATTTTTGTTTGTTTGGGGTTTTTTTAGGATTTGCGCATGGAAATAGCCAAACAAGAATTAATTGTTCACGCTCGAGAAACTGTTAGCAAAGTACTGAAAGCCATTAATGGTAAGTTGCGGTGGTGTTTCACGTGTTTCCTAGTGGGTTTTTAAATGTAAACTAACAATATCTTTATTTTAATACAGATCGACAAATATCAGAACGAATGGCTTTGGATGCAAAGAAACGGGAACAGTTTCAGAAACTGAAAGAGCAATTTGCAAAAGACCAAGAGGTATTTCTGTGTGTGTTTCTAAAGGCCAACTGTGTTTTATAGGCAAATAATTGAAAGGATGTCTTGATTTATTGTACTGAAGTTGAATGAATAGCTCATGGGGTACAAATAAGACTCCGTTCAGATGTGTGTTACAGCTGGTATTGAGAGCAGCTTTTAAAGGTGTTACATATTTATGCAGCGTCGCCTTGCAATAAAGCAAGAGGAGATTGATGATGACTTCAGCTATGCCCGAGAGCTCAGAGAGAGAGAAAAAAGACTGAAAGCTTTAGAAGAAGAACTGGAAAAAAAGGCAAGGTAAATGTATCTGAGTAGTCACCCAAAATTTAGATACTCCCAAACCATCATAAGGACCCCAGGATAAATTATTGTGTACTAAAATTTATGGTACTAGCAGTTCCCAGACATTGCTCTATAAAGGTAATGTTTGCAGTTAAAAGATAGATGTAAGGATTTGTGGTGATCTATGAGCAATTTTGTGATTTAGAAATGGTTAGTGGCCCAGAAATCTGGGACCCACTGATTTGCGCCACCCCTGTCCAGTATGGTTTTTATTATGATCAGAATTTCAGGCAAGAATTTAACTGTGTCTTACAATTAAAAGCTGAGCCCACAGCAAAAATGGTCATGGGTATGTCAGAGCAGAAGTAAAAAGCAGATGGAGGAGTTAGATTGATAATTGTTTGAATTGCTCTTCTTGTGCATCTAGTCAGTTTCTTCTGTTATATCTAAAAATACTACAGATTAATGAGTGACCTACGACGAATAGTTACAGAAATACATATTAACTAAGAATACTGTCCTGTTTTCTCCACCTGTTTATTCTCTGTGATTGAAGCAAAAAATTGCTTCTCAGTTCTGAAGTGCTGAAAGGTCTTATTCTTTAGAATAAAAGCTGAAAATCAGTATTAAAAAATCTGTAACTTAGCTTTATTTTTACCTTCATTTAGGCAGGAGTTAATTGACCATTACAGCAAACTCTCTGATGATGCAGCCCGTAGGGAGCAAAGAGCATTATGGAAAATCCAGCGACACAAGTTGGAAACAGCCCGTCTTAAGTTTCTATTAGAAGATCAAAAACGCATTGAGGTATCTTCTGAAAAGATTTAAGAAACATGATTTAGAAAATTTGGTGCTTGGTACTTAAAGACTTTTGGTTTTGTCATTTTTACATACAGGAAATGCTTGAAAAACTTCCAGATGGAAACTACAGGAGAAAATTAGATATTATTCCTTATACACAGTGCCAGTCAGCTTTAGATAAAAACTTTGTTGTGGAAGATCCACATTCACAGGTGAGTTTATTTTCTTAGTAAACTCCATGTTGCTCTTCCAAGTTTCCCTCAAGGGAGTTCATGGTTCACTTCCATTCAGTAAACACAAGGTTCACTATAACAGCAGCGTGAGTGGTTATCGCATTATTTGTAGTACATCTGAAAAATTGGAAAATCTTAAATCTTAGTTGTAATAAAGTGACGCCCTAGTAAGTAGCTTGATTCCGTTACTAGCCACGCAGTGTAATAATTATTTGTTTTTTAGGTGTCTTCTGTGAAACCTCTGCATTCTGATGAGACAGTTGGCAGAAAAGAATCTGAGCCTGGACTGGACTATGCTACTTCTGCTGACAAAGCACTGTCTGTGCCAGAGCCAACAAATAATAACGCTGATCAGCATTTTCAGCCTAAAGCAGAAGGATCTGAAAGCAGTCTCCAAAGCTCAGAGAAAGCGTGCAGTCCTCTGTGCAGCGCTGATTCCTTGCCTGAATCCAGTGTGAATATAGAAGATTTCTTGTCGAAGCCACAAGATGAACAACCTGTTGCCGTTAGCGTACAAGGATCTTTGCTAGATGAAGCATTCCGAAATATTAACTCCGATCTTTCTGAGACTTCTCAAGTAAGTGAAAATCAGCGTGTCTTGAGAGGAGCACTGGAAGGAGAAGACAGTGCACCATTGCATCAGGAAAATGAGTATGATTTTAATACGGTTCTCAGACCATCTGCAGCTTGGCAGGGACATGTTAGAGTTGGAGAAAATGTATTTGATGTGGAGTCCAGAAGGCCTCGGTGGAATATTCATGGGCATGCATCTGATGCCAACATCAGAGTGGGTGAGTATGTACCTCATGTGGACACTTACCAGCCACATTCAAGTCCTTATGGGCATTCTTCAGACTCCCATATAAAAATCAGCAGCTATACTTCTGAAGTTGAATCTAGCCGACCCCGATGGAATATCCATGGGCATGTTTCTGAAGCTCATATTAAAATTGGGGAATATGCATCAGAGGTAGAGCCCTCGAGGCCTAGGTGGAACATTCATGGACATGCTTCAGAAGCCAATATTAAGATTGGAGAGTATGTATCGAATGTGGCTCCTACAAGGCCTCGGTGGAACATCCATGGTCATGCATCTGACGCCAATATCAAGATTGGTGAAAACGTGTCAGAGGTGGTCTCGGCTAGACCTCGTTGGAACATCCACGGGCATGCTTCACAGTCACACATCAAAATCGGAGAACTGGTTTCAGATACAGAGCCTTTGAAATCGCGTTGGAGCCCATTTGGTCATGCATCCCAGTCAAGCATCCAAATAGGGAAGTGGGCCCCATCTACAGAAGATGATCCAATACCTCATCGTAAAACCATTTCGGGTCCTTCATCTGACTCCACAGTTCAGACACTTCTGTACAGTGAAGAATTATCTCCTGCTGAAGGGAGCAGAAAGGAAGAAAAAACGTCACAAGTTAAGGAAAGGAGTTTGCCACAGTCACAGTCATCTGAAAGTGTTCCAGTCTTTCCTGATGGTAATATTAAAGATGACAAAAAAGAAAATGAAATGGAAGAGAAACAGGAAGGTAATACAATTAAGTTTATTCAGTCAGCATTTATTTAAGAGCTCATGAAAGTAATGTTTATTTTCAAAATGGGTAGTTACTAGTTAATTCCTTACATAACTTTTTGGACGCTGTTAGAATTCAAAGGAAAGAATTTGAGCTTAGTCTTGTCTGCTATATACAAGAAACAGAGCATTAAAAAAACGCTAGTCTGAAACTTCATGAAACAAGATCTTGTGTGATCTGAAGCAGAGAACGCGCGTAAAACTGCCTGGGTGGGACTGGGGGGAGGGATTGTTATTGGGATGATTGTTTCTGTGATAGTCTATAGATAAATTTTGAAGAACTTTGTGAGCAGATCTGAAGTATGAGCCAAGTATTACAAGCAGGACGAAGTAAATGCTTTCTTTAATTTTTACTTGTAATTACAGTAATTGCAAATGTGGTCAACAAGGACCCTTCTCCAGATTCCTCGCTGAGCTTACAGGTAAGAAACAAAGTATTTGTTGAGAAGACTTCCTTTTCTTTTGAAGGATTAAACACAGTGATAGTTAAGGTAATAAGTTTTTGACCTAATCTAGTAGTCACTGTAATACCATATTGTTTCTTCACATCACAAAAGTACAGGTCTGTACGCTCTTTTATTTTCAGTTGGAACAACTAGTCAATTACCTCTAAAAACACATTAAGTGTGAGTAGGCAAAGCCAGCATCTGTCATAAAATTTGTCCATTTTTTTGTTTCAGGCAGAAGAACCTGAAAAAGGAATTCCACAAGATACTGTGACTCAGGAAACTCTATTTTCTGAAGCTAATGCTACCAAGACTGAGGAGGAAAGGGGAGGGGAAGATACGTGGAAGAAAGAGCAAGCTTATTTGAAAGCCTTATCGGATCAGTATTGTATTGAAAAATATCAGGATAGTTATGATTTGATGTGTGAGTAGAACTGTTGGAACAGTAAGTTAATAGAAAATGTGGTAAATTTGAGCAAGAAAGCTGAATGCCAGAAGAAACACCTGAATTACCAGTAAATTACCAATGCTATGAACTGCAGTAGCCAAACAATTTTCTTCTAGCCACAAAGATGAGAAATACATTTTGACACATAATTTTCTAACCTTTTCCAACCTAGAAGGGTGTGTAGAGTTTAATAAAGACGGATTGTCAAATTGCTTAAATATAATAACATACAATGTTTATGTATTTTTAAATTTAGCAGAACTGCCAGTTTCTCATCTCTTGCACCACGTGATACCGAGATCGTACACTTTTCCCGTGGATCCCATGGTACAGTCAGCAACAGACGAAACGGCTGTACAGCTGAGTGAGCTCTTGTCTCTGCCAGTGCTGATGAAGCGTTCTATTACTGCTCCACTTGTATCTCAGTGAGTATTTGTTAGAAATGGTGAATCCATAATTTAGCAATTAGTGTCATGTTCATTATTAGTTCTTTCTCGAGACGAGAGTTGCACGTAGATCTGTTCTCTTAAATTTTCTCTTTGCTTGCTGAAGTGGATGGTCCATTACTAACTTAAAAGTTCAGATTTGCATTATAAATAGTAACATAAAATTATATTTTAATGTGTAAATTAAAAATTTGAGGGTCTATTTGAAATACAAGGGCTAGGAGGGAAATGTTTGCTCTCAGTCTCATGGATTATGCAGCAGTAGTTCTGACACCATTGGTTTCCTTGTTCTTATAAAAAGAAGGTGTTCTATTTATAATGTTTGCACTGTTTTTTGTTTGGCAGATGAAAGATAAGGTGGGGGGGAAGAAAAATCTTTTGATTATGTGAACGCTCATGCATATTGATAAGGATATATTTTATGTTTCTATGGGAACTCCGATTTTCAAGGGTGTTTTGAAGTTAAACAGAAGCTGCGCTTCTTACTATAGGAGTATATAGGGAAACCACAGATATGTTGAACTATTTTATCAGTATATCTAATGGTATGGTAAAAGTTTTTGTTATTATGTACAAGATTAGCTTCTGTCATTAAAACAGTTGTTCGCAGATGTGTTGAAATACTTCCTGTTACCGTCTTACAAGTTTGGATTTCCATGTATTAACTCGGAGTATGCCATATGTAAAGTCTGGCGCAGTGTAGAAAGATGTAATTATCTAACTTAGTTTTGAACATCCAGATTGGCTACCAGAACGATGTGTATACAGATTCATGTACTCAGCAAAGCAACGTAAGCGAGCCTGAGCTGTGTGCTGGCCGAATTAGCCTGTCCCTGATGTGCAAGTTACCATATTTAAAGCTAACTTGAATATCTACCCTATACTGCAACTGTAATGTAGACCCGCCCTCAGTATCTACTGTCAGAGCTTTACCAATTAGGATATTCTTCTCAGGGATTTAATAGTGTTTCTCAGTCTGTTTGTGCAGGTGACAGAAATACGACAGAAGGCTATTGGTAAAATGTTACTCCAGGTCCAGCAGCGTGTTCTAAAGATCATTACGTGTAGCCAGTCTTAAAGTACTTCCACAGCACTGTTCAAAACCCAGTTACATGAAGTGATAGCTTTTAATTGTGATGTATTCTGGATGAAGATTTTTTTTGTCTCTTTTTTTTGTTTTTGTTTTTTTGTTTATATGAATATCATCCTGTCTTGGATATTAGAGTTAAGTACTACAGCATTATTGTGATGTAGCCACAGCTGAATATTAACAGTAAGGAAGGAGTTGCTTGCAATAATAATACCTTTTCTGTGTTTTTATTCTTAGCGTTTCTCTTGTGAACAAAGCAATAGTTGATTACTACTTCGTGGAACTAAATGTAGAGAAGCATTTTGAAGCACTGAGACACTTTTTGTTAATGGAAGATGGGGAGTTTGCTCAGTCACTCAGTGACCTGCTGTTTGAGAAGGTATTTTCGTTGTTTTCTTAACCCTTGTTTTTGGATTGTCTACTTTAACTTGACACCTCTGGATTAGTTTGGGTGGGAATGAGGGAATGGTGTGAATTAGAATCCTGGCTTGTGCTGTTTTCCTCTTTTGTGCCGTGTTGCGAAGTCTTGTAGCAAGGAACTCTGTTACTGTTGTTAGGGCTGAGGCAGAAGTTGTTGTTTGCTCAGAAGGGATGCTGATGCCTAAGGAAGTCCCAAGGAAGAGAGTAATATTTCCTACTGCTAATCCCAGCAATAGAGAGAGTACCAGGGTTTCGCACATTGAGAATAATAGTTTCAAACTTTGACAGATGAGCAGTCATGGAAGGGTATTTCACTCTTTGCTGTGAAAACTGCTGCCCTGTTACTCTGTCCCCTCCCATCTGCCGTCAGCGAGGCTGGAAGAGCCTGTTGCCATTTGCTAAAATCCAGTGGAAAGGCCTGTGTTGCAAACACCCGCTCTTACCTCGAGCATCTGAAGAGAGTGCTGGCCCCTCTGATGAGACAGTGTGTTCATGACTTGCCCCTGTGTTGGGGGGGAAGGCTGCGAGGTGGGAGGGATAGCCTGGCTTGATGCAGCTGGTTGCCACTGGAGGTATGTGGCTGGAGGACAGTTAGTGCATTTCTGTGAATCCTAAGAATCCTTTAGACCCAACTAGGGAAAGCCCTGGGGGATTTAGACTGGATGACTGGCTTTATTTGTAAACCTCTGAGGGTGCTGAGTTGATGAGATAGGCAGATTGCAGTCAGATAATACCAGGCCTGTTGCTGGCTGTGTGCTCCACTGTATCCCTGCAGTAGGGATCACAGAATCCCAGGATGTTAAGCATTGGGATGGCACCTCTAGAGACCACCTGGTCCAACCAGGATGTGTAGCACCTCCTGAAACGCAGCAAACTGCAGCCCAACATACCAGAATAAATCAGTACAGGTGTGAGATTGCTTTTGTGCTCTGAACAGCAAGTAGGTCAGAAGTTGCTTCATATGCTGTTTGTGCATCCCTACGGCAGAAGTAGAAACTTCCAGTCAGAATGGCAGGATAATCACCATTTTACCATTTTGCTTTAATTCACCTGTGTTCAGGAGCCAGGACTTTTTATTAATACTGTGTAATTAGGATTTTGGTTTTTTTTTTTTTTTTTTACCCCTACCTTGGATCAGGACAAACACCTGGTGAATTGCTGAATCCGTTGGTGCTTAATTCTATCCTAAATAAAGCATTACAGTACAGTCTTCATGGTGACACCCAGCTTGCTTCCAATCTTTCTTTTGCCCTCAAGTACCTTCCAGAAGTTTTCAAGCCCAATGCCCCTGATGCTCTGAGTTGCTTAGAGCTAAGGTACAAGGTAAGAAAGCATGGAGAAAGGCACTGCCATGGTTCTTACGTACCGTGGTAGAGTGAATATGTTCTTAATAATGGAATACCTTTAATAACGGAGTCAAAAAATTGTGTAATAGAAATTAAAGGATTTACTTAGCCTGGCCATTGCATTACATTATTAAAATACTGACATTAACTTTTATGTCCCTGAAATACTTTTATCTGAAATATTCTTCTCATTTCTAACACAAAAATGTAGTATCATTCATCAGCACTGTTACTTCTTTTAGGTTGACTGGCCTCTGAACATTGTCATTACTGAGAGCTGCATGAATAAATACAACAAGATCTTCTCCTTTTTGCTTCAGCTGAAGCACATGGTGTGGACTCTCAAGGATGTTTGGTTTCACTTAAAACGCACTGGTAAATACAACAAGTGAACTAGAGAGTGTCCTGTTTAAAAGGCTTTTAGCACCCTGCACTAGGCAATTGCTTATAAACAGTCACATCAAGCTTCAAAAGTCACAATTTTTTAAAGAAACTTCCTTAGCATTTTAAACAGACTCAACTAACAGAAACCTTAATTCTTTTAAAAATTCTGATTTTAGACAGTGCCCGTGGGTGCTGATGATAATATATTTCTGTTTTTACTTTCAGCTTTAGTGAGTGGTGCATCGAATTCTGTTCAGTTTCGACAACTCCAGCTGTATAAACACGAAATGCAGCATTTTGTGAAAGTTATTCAAGGTTACATCGCTAATCAGATTCTTCATGTTACATGGTGTGAATTTGGAAACAAACTGTCTTCTGTAGGCAACCTGGAAGAAATTCACAGAACGCATGCTGAATACCTCAACAAAGCCATCTTCAGGCAAGCTACCGTACTTATTTTTGCTTTAAATAGGTGAATGGAGCTGCCAGTCTGGCCTAACATATTTGTGCAGAAGTGACTTCTCCCTGACATATTAAGTGGTCTTTACATATGCAAGTGTGAGTAAGGGAAACAAACGTCATGGCCTGTAATGAGGTCCATGCTTTGATGCTTTCCCTCAGCTGCCTATCCTCTTCATTTCCCTAGACTCCTTGGAGTTGCTTCCAGCTCCTGGCCACCTTGCCTCTGCCAGCCTCGAGTCCACTCAGGGCAGCTCTGAGCTGCAGATTAAGGGCACACTTGCCACAGTGCTGTTTTTCTTTCACCCCATCCTTGCCATAGCCTTTGTAAATGAATGCTGTTTCATTCGGCATGAGTAGTGTGCACCAGTACAAGGACTGTAAAATGCTGCTTCTGTACATCGTATATGCCTTTAATATACGTGCAATGACCAGGACTGGACTTTGAAGGAACAAGTGTGACCTGATGCCTCTGTCCAGATTTATGAGCAGTGCAGGAGACGTCTGTCTTTTAGGAATCACAAGCTCTTAGCCCTTTGGTTACTGTGTATGAGACAGACGGGTGGTGCGAATACAAGGAGAGGAGCTCAGGTTTATTTGTTTTCTTTGTAAAGAGTATACACTGGAATGGTAAGGTGGGGAGATGGAGGGAGAAGAGACAATAACAAAAATTATACACAAGAAAAGAAGTCTGTCCTACTGTGTGTCTCTCTCAGTTTTAATAAGAAAAAAATTGGCTAAAGCTGCTGTTTGGATAGCAGTTGATGGGATGAGAGGGGATTAAAGTTTAAGGAAATTCAAAGCATGGTAATGTTTTTAAATGTCATCTCTTTTGCAAATGCAGATGTCAGTGTAGAAATCGGATACACCAGTGCAAATATCAATTTCTTGGAAGTGCAAGCAAATCATGTTAGGTTTAGGCACCTTTTTTAAAATCGTCATTACAGTTAGCTGCAGTCTTGTGGATTTATTTTTTTTTAAAGCAATTAAAGAGAAAAACTAAAGGATTGTCACCCTTTTGTGTTTTTCTTCCTACCACCCAATAAATTATGTCAACTACATTTCTAACGTTGATTTTGTTCTGTCAGGGGTCTGTTGACAGAGAAGGCCGCCCCCGTGATGAACATTATCCACAGCATTTTCAGCCTCATTCTGAAGTTCCGCAGCCAGCTGATCTCTCAGTCATGGAGCTTCGATGCAGGGAAGCAAATGGCTGTTCATCCCAACTTCGGTCTGATGCAGCAGTCGTACAACACCTTCAAGTACTACTCCCACTTCTTATTCAAAGGTAAGGAATTGCATAAATTCTAGGTAGAAGAAAAAGTCAACTGAAAAAATTACAAAGAGGTTTTGGAAGTAGAACATAAAAGTAGGAAGATGTGTGTACTTAGCATGTGTTAGAAAACATAGTTCCCAAATGAAAACTGCATTATCGTGAGTTGGAAAGATCTGCATATCTATCAGTTAAAATGTCCACACAAGAAACCTAACAGGTATCCCAAAACTGACCGTAAGCTTTTGCTGATTTGCGAAGTAAGTATTTGGTATTTAGTGCTATATATGTGCTTACATTTTTCTTTTCTCTGGAATTGAGTTCTGGAACTTTTTATTGGCCGCAATGAGAGAGAGTTAGATACTCTTTAGAAGTATCTGCATTGTTATTGGTTCTGTTCTACCTCAAACCAGAATATTTGCGTATTACCATTGTTAGGAGATTTGAAAATTCTGATTCCCACGTTGGACTAAAGCTCAGAGAGCCTCCTAGCACTAGTTGGAGCTTATATCTAGTGCTCCAGGGAAGTGTTTTTCAACTGCACAGATCATTTGCCAAATGTTCTTTCCTTTAACGTGATAAAATTTCTTCTCACTGTCAGCTCAGCCTGTAATGTGAAGAAATGATTGATCTGTCTTTCCTCTCCGTTTCTCTTTCAGATCTTGCTTGTGTTTTTAATCTTTCCCCTGAGTACAAAGGTGGTTCATGGGCTTTGGTTTTTGTTTGGTTTTTTTCAGGAATCCCTTAACTCCTGAAGGAAGTGCAACTGTTTTCCTTAGATCTATTTTTCTAGAATATTTTCTAGTCAGGCTATGTTCTTCAGGAAATGAGCTGCCCTTTTTATTCTTTAAGGGTGTCCAAAAATGGTGTCAAAGGACCAAAAACAGATATTTCAGGATGAGTTAGAATGGCTGATTCCAAATTCTACAGGAAGTCAGAACACCTCTGGGAGCCACCTAAGCCCATACTACGAGATCTATGGTTGCTTCATGGACAGAGATTAATAGACCATTCCGTAAGGAAATTTGCTGAGTGACCTAGTTCTTTACACCCTCTTCATTAAGCACTACGAAACAAATGTGTGCTTGTTCATCTACACTTGTTCCTTCAGTCACAATGGATTGTAAAATGCTCTTTTTCACAATGGGTTGATCCAGAATCCATTGAAAGCCAATACAAAGTAGTCTGGACTTCAATGGCTTTGGCTCAGGCCAAAACTATACACTACGGCTTCTAACTGTACACTGTCCCTTCTTCCCTGCATGTTACTGCTGCTTGCTAATTCCCTTTATCCTAGTGCATGGGATGTTTATGAGCTTAGGGAGTTTCTATTGCCTTTTTCCCTTTGTTACTAAGGATGTTTAGAGCAGCTGGTTTGTTAATTTGTAGAGCTTGAGGGGTTTGTCCCGGGAATTTCTCTTTGTTTTTTCTTGCTCACGATGGACTTCGCTCAAGAAAACTTCGCAGAGCTGCTCCTTTCACAGAGGTCACCGGGGGACCTAAACAGGCTTTCTGGGCTGTTGACATTATGATAAGAAAATACCATCTTGTTGTGAACCCGGCTTGAGAAAACATTTCTTTATTAGAATAAGACAGCTTCACTTAGAACTGACACGTAATCCTTCTCTTCCATTTTATTTGAAATACTTTGTAATTCCAGAAAGAGATACTGGACCTTTCTTAGGCAAAAATAAGACATTGTTTCCATTGTTTTCAGAAATGCCTTAGGCTTCTTTTTTTTTTTTTTTTTTAATTAAATTAAAATGCCCAGATACTGTCAAGGATGACCTTAGAATACTAATCTTAGTTGAAGCTTATTTTATTTCTTATTTTTGTTTTTCTTCCAGTGGTAACAAAGCTTGTCAACAGAGGATATCAACCACATTTGGAGGACTTTCTACTGCGAATCAACTTCAATAACTACTACAAGGATAATTGAACTCTATAGAGTAAGGATCACTCATAGCATGGTAAAACAGAAACAGATAAACCTATATGCTTATGACTTATAGAAGCTTATGCAAATGCCACGCAAGAGGCATTTTTCTTCAGTGAAATAACCTGCCATCTAATAGCTTGAAGAATATAACCACCACATATAGAGAATGATGCTCCTTAAAATCCACCACACCTCCCAGTTGTTTGATCTACTGAAAATTGGTGTTGTCATTATTGCAAAGGTGGAAAAACTGAGTGCCTGCTCTTAACAGGGGAGAGAGTGCAAAACTGTATATCTGTGAATGTGTAAATGTTGTATTTTCAGTGTTGTGAATTTCCTCCAATGTAAATACATGTACGTCAAATAAATTAACAGATACTTTCTAAAACTGTTGAGAGATGAGGTACAAATATTGACAGACACAAATACCTATTTGATGTGTTTTATTTTCAAATTGATACTGATTTTCAATCTAAACATAACTAATTTCTTCAAGGCTATTAGTCACATTGGAGGGGAGGGCACGATAAAAACACCTTGCGGTGAGGCTGTCTGCTAGGAGATACAGTATTTGAGTATTCAAGCACTTGGTAATTATTGGCCAAACTTAGTTTCCTTATCTCTGATTTAAGCTATACACCTTATTTTCTGGTGTTTATATAAACCAGCTAAAACAGAAATTCAGCATCACTAAATTGAAACAAAGCTCCGAATCCAAACATATTCTGACTACAGCTTTCAGCTAATGATTTTCCTTCTCCTTGATTTTTTTAATTTTTTTTTCCTTTCTATATTGTGAAAAGACACAATCGAACTTTTAATTTCATGGTATGAAAATGTTGTAAAGATCTCTTTTGGCCTTGGGAGATTTCAGACCCAAGGTAAATCACTATTTGATGGGTGATTTGGACCTTCTTTTCTGACACCAGGTATCCAGTCATTCCCAAGAAGTTTAACAGGTCTATAGTGTTTTTCCTTACAAAGCTCCTTGGTGTCTGCTCCCAGTAGGGTATCGTCCACCTGCTGAAGGAGAGTGATACTGATTTCCTTACCTGGCCGTTGTTCCAAGTCCTTTGGCAGGCGTTGCCCGAAGATTGTTGGACTGTCTTAAAATCCTTGAGGTAGTATTGCCCAACAAAGCGGAGTCTTCCTGGCAGTTGTCGGGCTTTGCCATTCAAATGCACCTTCTGGCTGCCTTCTTCCACTGGGATGCAAAAGAAGGCATCTTTAAGATCCAGAACTGAAAAATACTAGACTCTGTAATTGTTGTTAGCGGTGTATGCGGGTTTGTCACCACTGGGTGGAAATCTAACACCAATTGATTTACTGCCTTTAGCTCCTGCAGTAGCCTGTATGCCTGGTTGTGCGGTTTCGTTACTGGTAACACTGGTGTGTTATACTCTGACTGACATTCCCAGAATAGTCCATGCTTTAGGAAATTATCAATTTTGGTTCTAGACCTTGTCGTGATTCTAAACTTGTTAGAATATATATTGTTTTCTCCTTACCAGTCGAGATCCTGGCTTTAATTCAATTTTTACCAGCATTACATACCTCTACCTCGGCCTCTTCCTCTAACAAACCCCCTTCCTCTAGATGCTGTCTGTGCCTGAACAAAAGCAGCAGCTAAAAAGCTAACCTGCTGTCTCGGGCTTTTCTGCTTTTCCTTCTGCTTTTCCTTTTGTTCTAGCTCCTCCCAATTATTGTATCTCTTACATGCTATTTCTATCAATTATGAAGTCGGCATTCCCAACACCCCATCTACTTCTTGCAACTTTTTCCTTATATATGGAGCAGACTGCCCTATAAATAATGTATTAAAAGTCATTTTATTTGTCTCATTGTCAGGATTCAAATCTTTCCATTTCTTAGCAGTTTCATAGAGCCTTTCATAAAATGCAGACGGATCTTCATTTGCACCCTGAGCCACTTGATGGAAATTAGACAGCTTCTTAGGTCTCGGTACCCCGTTTTTAATCCCATAAAGAATTAGCTGTTGATACTGCTTAATCATTAATTTCCCACCATCAGAATTAGGATTCCAGGCGGGCTCCTGATTTGACATAAAATGCTCAGGCCCTTCTGCATTAATTCACCTGTTTTCTTCATTTGCTTTCTCTAACACTGTCTGCTTTTCCTCAGGGAGGAGCAAGGAATTTAGGAGCACTTGTATATCCTTCCAATCGGGATTATGATTCTTGATTATCATTTGAATTGTTCTGTACATTTCATCAGGATCCTCTCGATAAGATCCACTGGACTCCTTCTGGTTCAATAAATCTGAGGCAGTGAAGGGAACCTTTACGTGCACAGACAACCCCGTGGGCCCCACAGCCTCGCTAACTGCGTGTTGTGGAGCTCGAGTCCTGCCCGCTATGGGGCTAAATCCCTCCACCCCATGGGAAGAATCCCAATTCCTTTCTCTCCCCCCTATGCTGCCTTGATCAGAATCATTTTCTGTAGCTACAAGGAGTTGCACATCTTCCTCCTCCTCTTCTATTTTTATACACCTTTTTCCGATGCTATATGCTGAACAACACCTGGGATTTCCCTTTTTCTCATCCATCATCATCATCACATTAGAATCATTTACCAATAACCAACATTTCTTTCTGGTTTCACAATCATAGAGCGAAAACCAAACCCACATGCAGCGCTTCATCCCACTGAGTTTGCCTCCTACAGAACAACATCATTTGCAAAATAGCATCATAACTCCAAGTTCCCATTTCAGGCCATTTTTCGTCACCCTCCAATTTACACATCGGCCACCATTGCGTACGATACTCTTTTAATTTCCTTTTCGTTAGAGGGTTTCCACCACATCTATTCCAATTCTTAAGATGGCATCCTAAAGGTGAAGGGGGGGAGGTCGTCACCATCAAGCGTGTATGAGTTTTATAAAGCCTTTACCTGCCCTTGCACACACGCCAGTCGTCACTGTCAAGCGTGTGTGCTTTTCTTTATACCTTATAAAATACCACACATTCGGAGCCCTTCGTTATCCCCTTTTTGTAACATTCTTAATGTCTCTAATTAGCGTTGCACCTTTGAGTCGCTGCCGGCTCCCAGACGAGGTGCAAACTCACAGGGAATCGTGCATCGGGAGGCGGCTGGAGTCGCGCTGGAGTGCCAGCAGCTGTTGTCCCTGCTGGCTGTCACCACGTCGATCCAGGCGAGGCCCCTCAGTGCGGTCCCGTCTGCATCACCAGAAACTGCTGTCTAAAATACCAGATTCGTTACCCGGTATGCAATAGCCAATTCCACACACCGGGGCAAGACGTGGATTATTCATTTCAGAGTTGCACAACGCTGGGTGCTCGCTGGTTTCCCAGAAATCAAGCATGCCAGAAGGACTCTTCGCACAGTTGGTATACACATTTTACTACAACATGATCGTAATAGTACCTCCTATTAATATTTGATTGGTGAGTAATTTACACAATGGCGTTATAGCCACTAGGCACACTCACGGGAAGGGTCTTCACCTGGACCTGGGTCTTTTTGACCCATGGGCCTGATTTTTAGTATTATAATGAAGGTAGCTCAGCTTAGGACACTTAGAATTTTCACTTTTCTGCCAAGTTGGCTAAACATGTAGATTAGTAGCGTTTTCAAGGTCCATATGCCCATCTTGCTCCAGACTGTTTCTCTTTAAGAACGATAACATTCCTTCCTTGATTACATTAGGAGCTCTTTCTCATGCTTAGCCTTGAGGGGCGCAAAGGACAGATTCTCCTCGTCTGTGAGAACATACCCATTGTTTCTCAACACTAACAATTGTTGACTCTTTCAAAAGTGTGCTTGGATAACAGAGAGGCAGCCTGCTTTGAAAATTTCAGCTTTGCAATATGCTGATTTTGAGATCCTGAAGCCACTTAAAATGTGGCTATATTCCTCAGGAGCTCGTTGTCTAATAAGTGGCCACCTTAAAAGTACAGGCACAGCTAACATATTACCAGTACTGTAGAACAGTGAATATGAATATTTTCTGATGATGTGTAGGTAGTTTTATGTAATTTTTTTTTTTCCTGAAACAGAACTCAAGCATTGGAGTCAGAATATACCAGCGGTAAAGTTGCCCTGAGGGTTTCTGCTCCTGCTCTGGTACCAAAGCCAGTATAAAAATGTGGTAACGCACGGTTGTGAGGCGCATCTCCTGTGCCATTCCTTTATCTGTGCTATATGTAACTAATTAGCTTCCTTCTGTTCTACAGAAGAGGAGACTGGAAGAGCAAGTGGCTTGCAGATTGAGCTATTCGGTTGCCCAGGCAGGCGGAGAGCCGTCTGTCTGCCCGAGCTGCTGGAGAGCAGCCACCCAGCGGCTGCAGGGAGCAAGTAGCTGATGACTGGGACCTTGGAGCTTTGCACTACGGCGCCACTGAAGAAAGACGAAGTTTTGGCTTTCCCGGGAACCCAGCGTACTGCTCATCATCGTCACACTGCATATGCGTGCAAGATTCCCTTGCACGGTGTGATAAACCAGCCTGCCGTTGCTACATTCGCAGCATACTTCATCCCTCCTGTTGGTGCAAGGTACACTGAACTGCCATAAAACAAATAGTTTCTCTTTGGTTTAATCTGAAATGCTTTATTTTTCCTTAATCCACTGTACCCTTGCCATTTTCATACACCTAAGTTTCAAGCATTTATAAAGATAGTGATTTGGGGGGGGGGGGGGCAGTAGTTGAGATCAGATGATGTCCAGAGATCCGTTCCAGCCTCAGCTGTTCCATCATCCTTTTCATTCAGCTTAAATTCTGCTGTTTGAATTTGTTGGCCCCACGCTCCCTGTCCTCGCACCCAGCTCTGTAATGCTGATCGTTTTACCAAATTCATCCTTTTTGATGCACCTTGTGAAAAAAGTAGCAGCAAAGTCAGGACTTCAGGTGCAGTTTTGCAGTGATACACTGCTTCCTTACACACAAAAGTCTCAGAAAAAAATGAGAGCAAAGTATGGGAATGAAGAAACTTTCTCCCCCCTTTTTTTATTTCTGATGATGGTGTTCACTGGCACGAAGCAGCCACGCTGCTTTGGCCCGTTTGGGTTGGCTGTGTCCCCTCCCAGCTTCTCGCCCACGCCGGGGCAGGGGCAGAGTGCGGGGACGAGGCAGCCTTGAGGCTGTGCCAGCACCCTTGGGCTGCAGCCAGCGCCCACTGTGTTATCAGCCCTGCTTCAGCTGCAGATCCGAAACACAGACACTTAACTGCATCCTGTCCGGACACGGCACCAAGTAAAACTGATTTTGCTTTGGAACATACCGCTTGTTTAGAAAGGGCAGTTAGGAAATACGCCACCCCCAAGGCTCAGAACAAGCACCCACTACTGCTCACCTGGCTGCCAGCACAAATGTTCCTCCCCTTCAGACCCGCAGTCCTCCTTTCTCTGCTCCCTCCCCACCATCAACACCGCTCAGGGAAGCCAGGAACAACAAGAATGACCTCAAACTAGAAAAACTAATGTGTTACTTCCAACTTCGTGGCGTTTTATGAGCACCTCAGTATAGAACTGGTTGCGGTAGCTCCCTGCTTTTCTGCACAGAAAAACTTTTGAGTGCGGTGGACTGAAAGGCACCCAGAAACGTCTACAAATCAGAATTTTGATCCACACTGTGGGACTGGTAACTCCTCATTAGAGGCAGAAGGGGGAAGGACCCTCAGCCAGCTCAGCCCCCAGCGCGTGGGGCCTGTCAGAGGCAGGTAAAGGGCATTCCCTCCCGGACCTCCTTTTGCCCTGGCTTCGTAGTCAGCAACGAGGGGATGTGCTATCACCACTTCTGGGGAAGACTTAAATGTGGATGGGTCACCCCTTTTTTTTTGGTTTTGGGGCTTTTTTTCACCTGTGGCTGGAGAGAACAGAGGGGAGAAGGCAGTTAACAAACCAGGAGTGTTATAATGCCCGTCCGGGGCTGAATTCTTTGGCTCACAAAAAGAGCATTTCAGATAGGAGGTTTCCTACTCAGCAGGGAAGGCGGTGGGGCAGGTGGAAGCACCCACGCAGCCAGCCAACACCCCAGCTGCTTGGCCCACCGTGGCTGAGGAGGCAGAAGCTGCCCAGACTGACCTCTGCCACCGCTCACAACGCCAACCCAGGGCCCTTTCCATTGCCGCGCGCAGCCCTCGCACCAGCACGGGGAGCTGCTCTGGGGATGGAAACCCTGCTCAGTCACAGCCAGGCCGGGGAGCCAGCACAGCTTCACCATCATCAGCAAAAGCACTTCACCTCTCAGTGCTTCAGGTTCTCCGCCTGAAAAATGGAAACATTATTTATCTATCTTTATAAAACTTTTGTTTTTAAAAGAAAAATGGAAGCAAATGCTATTTCAAATCAATTTAAACTATCTATCGTTCTGCTCTATTATTAAAATGTCAATTTCTCCTTTCTTAAATCAACTCTAGAATAGAAAGCACATGAAAAGAGCTTTGTAGGTCAGCTTACCCTACTAAGAACATTTCTGCTTATCCTTGCACAAAGTAGCAGTCAATCTCACCCCCGGGTTTACCTGCTGAAGGCGCAGGCTTAGCTGGAGCTCCGCAGTGCCGCAGCACTGTCCTTGCCCAGCCAGAACAGCAGCGGGGGAGGAAAGGAGCAGTACAGACCTTCTCCTTTTTTGCGTGCCTTGGCTACGGAGACAGATAAGCCTGACTTCTCCCCTTGGGTTTCTGCTCCCCTGTTAACTAGGCAGTTACTGTAAAAACCGAATGATTTGTTATGGATGGGGGAAAAAAGGGCAGCCTGTGCTCACAGCGGCTGGGAAGTTGACCACTGCCCTTCATGTCCTTTGGTTTATGTGCCACAGTACCTGTCCCACACGACGGGGCAGCTGCGTCCATAAGGCTGATTTGGGGGTGGGGGAGAATAGAGGTGTCAAAGGCGGTGGAGGGGGGGCAGGAGGGGCAGGCAAATGCAACATATTTCTAGAGTTGAGAGCAACTGAGAACTGCCACTGCACAAAAATAACCAACCTTCCCGCTGTAAACGTACGAGGCATAAAGCCAAATGAAAGGAAAATGTAACATAGGTATTGCTTGACGTTGTTTAGAATATAATAAAGAATGTAGCCTCACCTGTGTGATCTTACAGCAGACCTGACAGCGCTGTGAAGCGCTCCCGTTGGCTTCACACCCATTGCCTCCCAGTGTCGCCCGGCTCTGGAGGGGTAAGCACAGGTTGTCGCCTCAGCCTGTCTCACATTGCCGCTGGTCAGAGGTGAAGCGCCCAAATCCACCTGTGTAATGGAGCTGCAGGGTCTGTTAGAAAAGGGCCTCGTGGCTGCTTGAGCATGACCTGGCATAACTGAGCACATGGCAGTGCGTGGTCTAATGGAGATCCACACTCAAACCTGTGAAGCGTGCCTCCGCCAAAGCACACGCGGGACAACCGAGGCTGCTCTTCCAGGGCACCCTGGGGGTTGTCTCAGCCCTTTGCTTGCATGTACTCCGTGCAGCAGGTTTGGTCTCAACTTGCTTCCATCACAGACAAATAAATTGAAGTGCAGAATATCACAAACAATCCTGTTCAACAGATACTTTGGAGCACAGGGATTTACCTCAGCTGAAGCACCCTGAGGGGCCACATGTATCCAGGTAGGAAAGCGAGCTACAGCAGTGCCGAGTGACACGCCAGCACTGCCTCAAGAGGTTTCTCAGTCATTCCTAAGTACTTGTTACTTTCAGTACTAAACTAACTAAAAAGCAAGTAAATCGGAGAATTCAATGGAAAAAAAAGACTATAACCTCTCCCCTTTCTGAATTGACCTAGTCTACAAGCAAACAAGCCCCACTGCACGAGGACGTGGGTGGCCAAGCACAGTACAGATGAAGAGCCATGGTGAACTCCAGCCAGCAACCTCCTCTGAACCTGCTGTAGCATTAAAGGCCCCAGAGGGCAATCAGCTGCTGCCAGTGTCCCCAGGTGGGATCTTCCAAAAGGTAATGTCATGGCTTAAACCCAGTCAGCAACTAGGACCACGCAGCTGCCTGCTCACTCCCCCCTGCTGGGATGAGGGAGAGAACTGGGAGAGTAAACGCGAGGAAAAAAACACCTCATGGCTGAGATAAAAACAGTTTAATAGGTAAAGCAAAAGTGGCACATACAAGCAAAGCAAAACAAGAAATTCATTCACCACTTCCAGGTGTCCAGCCATCTCCAGGAAAGCAGGGCTCCATCATGCGTAACGGTTACTTGGGAAGACAAATGCCATAACTCCAAACATCCCCCCCCCTTCCTTCTTCTTCCCACAGCTTTATATACTGGGCGTGATGTCACGTGGCATGGAATATCCCTTTGGTCAGTTGGGATCAGCTGTCCCGGCTGTGTCTCCTCCCAAGTTCATGTGCACCCCCAGCCCCCTCGCTGGCGGGGCGGTGTGAGGAGCAGAAAAGGCCTTGAGAGCTTAGTGACAACCAAAGCCACCAGTGTGCTACCAACACCGTTCTCATCCCAAATCCAAAACACAGCACTGCACCAGCCGCTAGCAAGAAAGTCAACCCCATCCCAGTCAAAACCAGGGCAGGTAAGAACCCCTGCACTTGAACTGCACTAAGCCAGTCAGCCCCAGAACGTTCACACAGTAACACAGGTTGGCCAGGATCTCTGGAAGTCAGCTAGTCCAGTCCCTGCTTAACACAGGTCCAACAAGGCCTTGAGCAGCTGGCTCTTGGCATTTTGAAGGACTGAAATGCTACCACCTCTGGGCAGCTTCTTTCAAAGTTTGGCTGCCCTTATGGTGGAAGAAAATAGCATCCTTGTATCTACTCCATTTCCTGCGTTTGCAACTGCTCTTTGCCTCTCATCCTGTTGCTGTGCTCCCTTGAGAATCATAGAATGGTTAGAGTTGGAAGGGACCTTAAAGATCATCAAGTTCCAACCCCCCTGCCATGGGCAGGGACACCTCTCACTAGAGCAGGTTGCTCAAAGCCCCATCCAGCCTGGCCTTAAACACTTCCAGGGATGGGGCATCCACAACTTCTCTGGGCAGCCTGTTCCAGTGCCTCACCACCCTCACAGTAAAGAACTTCTTCCTAATATCTAATCTAAATCTCCCCTCTTCCAATTTAAAACCATTACCCCTTGTCCTATCACTAGATTTCCTGACAAAGAGTCCCTCTCCAGCTCTCCTGTAGGCTCCCTTCAGATACTGAAAGGCTGCTATCAGGTCTCCCCGGAGCCTTCTCTTCTCCAGGCTGAACAGCCCCAGCTCTCTCAGCCTGTCCTCATAGGAGAGGTGCTCCATCCCTCTAATCATCTTAGTGGCCCTTCGCTGGACCTGTTCCAACAGTTCCATGTCCTTTCTATGTTGAGGACTCCAGAGCTGGACACAGTACTCCAGGTGGGGTCTCACAAGCGCAGAGTAGAGGGGGAGAATCACCTCCCGTGCCCTGCTGGCCACGCTTCTTTTGATGCAACCCAGGATACGGTTGGCTTTCTGGGCTGCCAGCGCGCACTGCCGGCTCATGTTGAGCTTCTCATCCATGAGCACTCCCAAGTCCTTCTCCTCAGGGCTGCTCTCCAGCCATTCTCTGCCCAGCCTGTATTTATGCCTGGGATTGCCACGTCCCAGGTGTAGGACTCTGCACTTGGCTTGGTTGAACTTCATGCCATTTGCATTAGCCCACCTCTCAAGCCTGTCCAGGTCCCTCTGGATGGCATCCCTTCCCTCCAGTGTGTCAACCGCGCCACCGAGCTTGGTGTCATCAGCAAACTTGCTGAGGGTGCACTCGATCCCACTGTCCATGTCTCCAACAAAGATGTTAAATAGCACTGGTCCCAGTACTGACCCTTGCGGGACACCACTCGTCACTGGCCACCACGTGGACATTGACCCATTAACCACAACCCTTTGAGTGCGGCCATCCAGCCACAGAGTCTGCCTCGACCTTCTCTACACCCTCCCAGTAGCCACCACAGACAGCAGGGCATTCCCCTTAGCCTTCTCCTAAGGCTGAAGAAACCCAGTTCTCTCCACTAGTTCTACGCACACCACACACAGCCTTTGATATTTTGCCCAGAACCAGTTTTTGGCTACGCCGCCACCGAGGCTCAGAACAAGCACAACAAGCACCCACCACTGCTCATCTGGCTGCCAGCACAAATATTTCTCCCCTTCAAACCCACAGTCCTCCTTTCTCTGCTCCCTCCCAACCATCAACACCGCTCAAGGAATCCAGGAACAACCCAAGTAATCTGTTACCACAGCTGGTTTTCATTTAAAGCCAAGTGTGGGACCACATAAACCCGTTGGCTCTGCCCGTAAGTAGCTGTGGAGTAGGTGGAGAGCAATCCTCACCAAAGAATTGCTTCCTGAGCCTTGGGGCCCTCACAGCGAGCAGCCAAGTCCCCAGTACTCAGACTGCAGGGGCAAGAGGTGGCCCTAAATGCTGCAGAGCCAGTTTACAGATTGCTAGGTCTTGCTACACCATCTCCTCCTGTGACTGGGTCCATGTGCCAGGGCAGCCATCTCATCCGACATGCTCTATACTAGATGGTTTCCACTCTGAAGAGTCCCATCCTCTGTGATATCACTGAGATCCTTAAAAAAAAAATTATCTGCATAAACTACTCAATCCAGTTTAAATAAACTCAAACAAAATGCATCTTCACTTTCTACCCAAAGGCCTATTTCTGTGAGCAGTGTAAAAATCACATCCTCTGCCTGTTGACATCAGATGGTGTGGTTTATTCTCCTTTACATCATTGGAATTAAAGAGGTGTCAGCACACAGGCCTTGTGGCCAAGTAACTAAGAGGGAGGTTTCACTTTGAAAAAGGTGAGGGTCCGTACCTTGCTCCAAGCGTGCTACCAAAATTTCTAGAGAGGCAGGAGACCGCACCTGGGATAATTCACTGCTCAGAAAACACTGCAAAAATACTATGTAAAGTCTCTGTGATACGACCTAGCTATCTGATACTGATACAGAGCAAATACTTCTAAAGAAATAAAGTCTGCAATCTAGACCAGGTTGCTCAAAGTCCCGTCCCTGGCCTTGAACACTTCCAGGGATGGGGCCTCCACAACTTCCCTGGGCAACCTGTTCCCGTGCCTCACCACCCTCAGAGTGAAAAAATTCTTCCTGATACCTAATCTAAATCTGCCCTCTTCCAGCTTGAAGCCGTTACCCCTCGTCCTATCACTACAGGCCCTTGTAAAAAGTCCCTCTCTAGATTTCTTTTAGGCCCCCTTTAAGCACTGGACGGCTGAACAACCCCAACTCTCTGAGCCTGTCTTCACAGAACAGGTGCTTGAACCCTCTGATCATTTTCATGACCCTCCTCTGGACTCAGTCCAACACATCCATGTCCTTCCTATCTTGGGAGCTCCAGAGGTGGATGCAGTACTCCAGGTGGGGTCTCACAAGAGCAGAGCAGAGGGGCAGAATCCCCTTCCTCGCCCTGCTGGCCACGCTTCTCTTGATGCAGCCCAGGATGTGGTTGGGTTTCTGGACTGCGAGCACATGTTGCTGACTCATGTCGAGCTTCTCATCCACCAACATGCCCAAGTCCCTCTCTTCAGGGCTGCCCTCAATCCATTCTCCACCCAGCCTGTATTTGTGCATGGGATTGCCCTGACCCACATGCAGGACCTTGCACTTGGCCTTGTTGAACTTCATGAGGCTAGCGTGGGCCCACCTCACAAGCCTGTCCAGGTCCCTCTGCATGGCATCCCTTCCCTCCAGCCTGTCAACTGCGCCACACAGCTTGGTGTCATCGGCAAACTTGCTGAGGGCGCACTCTATCCCACTGTCCACGTCACCAACAAAGATGTTAAACAGCACTGGTCCCAGCACTGACCCCTGAGGAACACCACTTGTCCCTGGTCTCCACTTGGACATTGACCTGTTGACCGCAACTCTTTAGAGTGCGGCCATCCAGCCAATTCCTCATCCACCAAGTGGTCCATCCATCAAATCCGTCTCTCCAGTTTTGAGACGAGGATATCATGTGGTCACATTCTTGTTCATGCCTGTTTCCTGGAACAGTTTTGATGTGAACCATACTGGGCATCATCTCCACGCAGCTGAACAGATTACCAGTAGTCAACATGGATTCACCAAGGGGAAGTCATGTCTGACTAATCTGATAGCCTTCTTCAATGGCATGACAGGATGGACAGATGAGGGGAGGGCAGTGGATGTTGTCTAGCTTGATTTCAGCAAGGCTTTCGACACCATCTCCCACAGCATCCTCATTGGCAAGCCTAGGAAGTGTGGGTTGGATGAATGTTGAAAACTGGCTGGCAGGTACATCTCAGAGGGTTGTGATCAGTGGGGCAGAGTCTAGTTGGAGGCCTGTGACTAGCGGTGTTCCCCAGGGGTCAGTGATGGGTCCAGTCCTGTTCAATGTATTCATCAAGGACCTGGATGAAGGGGTGGAGGGTACCATCAGCCAGTTTGCTGTTGACACAAAATTGGGAGAGGTGGCTGACACACCAGAAGGCTGTGCTGCCATTCAGTGTGACCTGGACGGGCTGGAGAGTTGGGCAGGGAGAAACTTATGAAGTTCAACAAAGGCAAGTGTAGGGTTCTGCACCTGGGGAGGAATAACCCCATGCAGCAGGACAGGACAGGATAGGGGCTGACCTGATGGAAAGCAGCTCTGCAGAGGGACGTGTGAGTCCTGGTGGACAACAGGATGACCATGAGCCAGCCATGTGCCCTTGTGGCCAAGAAGGCCAATGGCATCCTGGGGTGCATCAAGAGGAGTGTGGCCATCCTCCCCCTCTGCTCTGCTCTGGTGCAGAGGGGGTGGGGGGAACAAGCACAAAACATTCCAAAGCGAGAGCTGACAATAAAACATTCGGCAATTGTTGTTTATAAGCTTATAAAGCAGCTATGGTTAAATCTTACGAAGTGACGACAGGAGCCCCACTACCGTGTGAGACTATCCAGAGACACGTCTCCAAGAGCTTCTCATTTAATTTTTGTAATCTGTGTCCCCCTTGCTTTTATGCAAGGGTAGATCAGGATCAGGCTGCAGAGCCACAGACGGTCTAATCAAGTATTTCCACAGAAAGCTGTTGATGTGAAGAGTCACCAATTCGTTCTGAGCACAAGTCTGTGGCTTTTTTTTTTTTTTTTTTTTACAAACAATATTTGACCAGTAAGAAATACTGTTTTCAGGTTCACCTATTGCAAATACAAGCTGTAAAAGTGATGAAGCAATTTACAATTCAAGTAATTCAAGTATTTAGACTCCAAAACGTTATAAGCTGTATTGCCTTTCTCTGAAGAGCTGAGCTAGGAGATAAAGTTCTTACCTGGACAGAACTTGGTTTAATTGTCCTGAACAACCTCCTGCTTCCACAGTGCTCCAAGAACAAGAACAGAAGAAACTCACTCTCAGAGCTGAAACCACGGTCTGCCTTTGGAAAGGAGAGCGCTACAAGAGCTCAAGCATTCCACTTGGCTTCCGATCATCACGCTTCTTCAAAGCATCGATATTATTGCATGCACTGAGAAACCGAGCAGCTGAATGTCAGCACAGTTAGACTATGCAAACACGCTCTTCGTATTTCTACCAGCCGGTGAACATCCTGCCTCTGTTACAAATACAACTTTACTGACTGGTGCACCAAAACAGCCCCACCAAGGGCCTGCATTCATCATTTTGAGCTTTCCGGACCTCTTGTACTTGATCTACACGTAAGCAAAGAATGTAT
Organism: Chionis minor; assembly: GCA_013398295.1. Taxonomy (NCBI): domain Eukaryota; kingdom Metazoa; phylum Chordata; class Aves; order Charadriiformes; family Chionidae; genus Chionis; species Chionis minor. The sequence goes on from VZSF01011189.1 coordinate 710,775, forward strand.
TTAGCAGGAAATGACACTGCATTTTCCTTCCTCACTGTTACATTCAAGTTCCCTTTTTAAGGATAAAATTGCTAGCAAATTATTTCAAAGTATCTCTTTATCCATGATTCTGGCATTATAGGTGCAAAACAATTTCTATCTTTGTAAGCAAAATAATTTGCTAGTTAATTCAAGTTCTCCCATGTCTGAACACAGGGTTATAATATCATAGAATCATTTAGGTTGTAAAAGACCTTTAAGGTCATCTAGTCCAACCATTGACCCTACTGTACCAGGTCTGCCACTAAACCATGTCTCTAAGTGCCATATCTACACAACTTTTAAACACATCTAGGGATAGTGACTCAACCACCGCCCTGGGCAGCCTATTTCAATGTTTAATAACTCTTTCAGTGAAAAAATTTTTCCTAATGTCCCCTGGTGCAACTTGAACCCATTTCCTCTTGTCCTGTCGCTTGTTATTTGGGAGAAGAGACCGACCCCCACCTCGCTACAACCTCCTTTCAGGCAGTTGTAGAGAGTGATAAGGTCTCCCCTCAGTCTCCTTTTCTCCAGGCTGAACAACCCCAGTTCCCCCAGCCGCTCCTCATAAGACTTGTGCGTGAGACCCCTCACCAGCTTTGCCGCCCTCCTCTGGGCACACTCCAGCACCTCAATGTCCCTCCTAAACCGTGGCGCACACGGTTGCTGCTACACACAAACTGCACTCAAGGTGGGGCCTCACCAGTGCCAAGTACAGGAGGACTTCATTTCCCTGCTCCTGCTGGCCACGCTATTCTTGATGCAGGCCTGGATGCTGTTGGCCCTCTTGGCCACCTGGGCACACTGCTGGCTCATGTTCAGCCGACTGTCTACCAGACCCCCAGATCGTTTTCCACCAGGCAGCTTTCCAGCCACTCTTCCCCAAGCCTGTAGGGGTCCATAGGGTTGTTGTGACCCAAGTGGAGGACCCAGCATTTGGCCTTGTTGAACCTCATACCTTTGCCCTCAGCCCATGGATCCAGCCTGTCCAGATCCCTCTGTAGAGCCATCCTACCCTCAAGCAGGTCGACACTCCTGCCCAGCTTGGTGTCATCTGCAAACTTACTGAGGGCGCACTCAATCCCCTCGTCCAGGTCATCAACAAAGATATTAGATGAGACTGGCCCCAAAACTGAGCCCTGAGGAACGCCACTTGAGACCTGCCACCAACTGGACATTATTCTCCTCCATACCATTATGAATAGAGATCTACTCAAATCCCCCAAATTGATATCAGAATGCTGTTAAAAAGACTTGATCCCTTAAGTATAGTGTAAAATCATTACTTTTTAGAACATTCTGTTAAGAAAAAAGCTTAGATTTTAGTAAATATTTACACATGTTGTATGCAAACATACTGAACCTGAAGAAACCTCACCACTGTGATTTTCAAGTGCAAATATATATAGTCTCCCTTAATTCTGCTCTTATTATATTAAAAAAACCCAACCAAACAAAGAAAAATAACTCCACATTCAATTGCTCCCCCCAAACCCTGGCCTGCACAAGTTCTCTAAAAATAGATAAATATCAATCCGGAGGTTCACAAGAAATGAACTACTTCATTAAATGAAACACAGCTTAAAACAAGCAAGACTGAATCTATTCCTCCATTAAAGAGGACTAGAAGTCCCTGCATAGAGAAAGCAGTAAGTAAATGATAGAAGTACTATTAGTTAAGACATCAGACAAAAACAGATCAGTTCCCTGACTTGCTGTTTTTGTCTTCACACAACAACTCCATTTGGATGTTGGAAATTCAGCCTGCCTCAACAGAAAATATTGCTTTCTGCTTACAATGTGATATGAATAAAGACTTTCCGTCTCAAAACATTTAAATTACTGATGTGTATAGACTGTCGATTGTCATTAGTTTGTTTCAATGATCCATGATTGCTTCAAATTAAGCACAGCTGAAGACTGTTGCAGATGCATCCAAACGTAGAGTTGTTTCAATAACTTAATAGCACTTTGATGTATGCCTTGCTGAATTCTTCACTGCTGAAGGAGGATCAGAGTCTTCAGTTCACAGCAAAAAATAAACCAAGGCAGTTACGAAGATCATGTAACACAGAGCTCTGAAGCCCACAGCGGAGGTTTGCTGCAATATGGTAGTCTGCTTCTGGTCTCTTGAGCACAAGCAGCTGCTGTAGCAGTTGCTCCCTCCTCTTCGGCATCTTCCCTTACCTCCCTGAATACTTCTGCTTCTTGGAATGGATTCTCCAAGAGTTTTAGTACATTTCTTACCTAGAATAAAAAATGTAACATGGCTATGAGAATTTAGAAAGTAAAGGCAAAATGATGTAGAGAAAAACCTCACCCCAAATAGTGACTGAATATATTGTATTTATAATGATTGAGTATATTTTACTTAATACCCAAGCTTCAGACAAGCCAGATATGAAACAGATGAACAATATGCATATCAAATAAGCTGAAAACTGTAAAAACATAAGTGGCTGAGTTTGTATCTGTATGAACTCAAGCTCAAATAACTTGAAATGCAAGTCTCAAATGCAAGTTCTTATGTAATTTCTCAAGATAAATTAATTTCCCCATATTCCGCATGTAACAATTCACACACTGAACGCCACAGTTGAAAGCCGTAAGTTTTAAAAGGTAACACTTAGCACAGCAAGGAACAAGTACAAATTAATCCCCAACTGCCTCCTAAGGCAAACACCATTCTGAAGACAGTAAAAGCAAGGGTAAGAGTTTTGTCCTGGGATCAGCCTACAAAAGCTGGTAAAGCTCCAATTCAGATTTTTCAATTCCTTTCTTTGTTCTACAGTCATTAAAACCACAGCTGCCTCAAAAATAATACAGACCTGCCAAACAGTAAATTCCCAATCCCCTAACTGCCTGAGATGGCAGAATTAATCTCTCCTAGCAAAACATCAGTCATCAACAACACCACTACCCCATGCAAACCTAGAGAGATGCCAAGTAGTAATAGCATACCTCTGAGAAATCCCCATTTTCAGCTGCTTCTATGGCATTCTGGGCAATATAATTCCTCAAGATATATTTTGGATTGTTTGAATTCATGACCTTCACGTGATCAGTATTCCAGGCATCAGCATCACTGACATGTTCTATTTCTTTTTGCAAACGGACTCTGAAATTCAGCAAATGAAAGCAACTGGGTTGGTTCAAGAAGCACATGTAAAAGTTGACCCGTTTCCTTCCCTTGAGATCCTTGGTTTGCAGTTCTTAATAAATATTACATCATCTATAATCCTCTCAGTTTATAAAATCCAGCACAACAACAGATTACAAAACACCACATCATTTAAAAGCAGCACTACAGATCATCAGCAGGTCCTGATGAGGCTGGGGGAAGGGGCACACACTGCATATTCTCTGAGAAGTCAGGTTAAGACCCCCCCACCCTCCCACACACACTGGTGCACAGTGTCTTCTGCACTGCTCTGCAAAAATCACCACATTCAGAACTTACGTATTTCTACGCTCGCTTATTGGTTAAAGTTTTTGATGGTCTGATAAAAGTAAAGGGATAGAATACAGCTGAGGTCATTTGATCTACCCATTAGCAGGAATCTACTGCTAAAACTCTCAGCCCCATTGGAGACCAAAACCACGGGCAATCAGGTGAGGGAAGGAGTCCTGATCTAACCCACGCAGCAGAAACAACTAATGCTCTACTAAGGGGTTTTCTTTATATAAAAGATCTCCTGCTGACACTGAGTTTTTAGGCTTTAAGTTATGCCTATTAGAATAGTCTGGACGTTTTCTTCCTGGCATGATGCATTTTACAGTTACTCTTTGATTAATTTGCTTTCTATATTAATACAGAATTTTTTTCTTTCAGAAAAAAAATCTAAAAGGATGAAACACTTAGAAGCCAATCAATTGTAATTACTGAGCACTTAAAAGCTCACAAATGAGACTAGTCTCTGCTAGAATCAAGACCACCATTCTTGAAGTACTTTTAATACCAGATTTGATGCAACATGATTTCTATATCCCCACCCCTCCCCAAAATCTCATAAACAAAATACACAGATGCCCTTGAGATCGCACGGCAAGACAGACCCTGACCTCGGAGCAGTTCACACTCTGAGCTGCGTGCCCCACTCCGCCCACCCAGCCCATGCGCTTCGAGACAGGTCCACTGCTCTCAAATAAAGTGCTTAACACACAGCTGTGAACACTGAGAAACCTCACCGGTATTTCTCCAGCCATTCCTTCCAGTGTCTTTTATTTCTGCCGAGCAAATCAGCCGCTGTTAACTGCTGCAGTTTAGAGAACTGTTCAATGCGTTCTAATTCTTTATTTATATTAGCTTTTGTTCCAAATAATGCAAACAGCTGAGGATTAGACTGAGCCAACATTAGCATCATTGACAGTTGTCTGGGAGCAAGAGAAACAAACACATTAAAGTTTGAGCAGCCTGTCAAGAACCATCTTTTTGCAGCCATAAAGTAGATACGAAAACATTCACAATAACCTATGATTTCACTAGAGAGGTTAAATAACAGTACTTTAATAGAAAAAATTTATAATAAATTATACTAATTAGTGTGTTCAATTCACATTCTGGTGGTACATTAAGTGCAGACAGTAGCTTTTCAGAATTACCAGTTTAGATCTGTAATCCTCATCAAAACACCCTGGAACTTTGAAAGGAATTTGGAATAAGGAATTTGATCTTACTAAGGTACCGAGACAATATAGAATCCATAAGGTTGTGGGTTTTTTTTAAATTTCCTAACATTAATAGTGTAACAGCATGCAGAATAAGGATTGAACACCTACTAATCTTCCCACTACTAAGAAAAATCCAAATCAAATGGGGAGAGATATCCCATGTAAGTCATATGAGAGAATAGTTGTTGTTTATTTGTTTTTTTATTATTTAGCCAATCTAAATCACAGAATGAGAACTGCTTTGTGGTAGTAAATTCCTAACAATATCCAGACTATTTTGCTGCAAGTTTGACTGGGATTGTATCTTTTTATATTTGACTGTGTTAGCAGGTGCTGTACAACAGCTTCACCTCATTTTCGATACCATGGTAGCCAACTTTTTCCTAGATTAATAACTGCACTACAACAGAAAATAAAATAAAAAACCAAAAAGCATAAGTTGAAGCATACCCAAACGCACTAAGTATTTTTATTTCCTTCTATGACTGCATTTATAAACAAAGGGGAAAAGAAACATTATTGCCTGGCCTCAAAACAGACACTTCATTGTATCAGATTTCATTTTCCTGCTTTTAATAAGCAGAGATAAGCTCAGTGCTTTGATTTTTGAGTTTTTATAAAGTGCTACCCAAATCTACACATCTGACATGCCCAGCTCTATGATATTCAAGTGCTGTGATAAAAATCAGTTATGTACTCACTTTAACACAGTACCATGCCCCTTTAAAGTTTTACATCCATATAATGATGATTTATAGCTACTTTTCACACTCCTCTAAGCCTTGTAATGTTCAAAAAAAATCATCTCATCCATCACAGAAGCTATCTTCATATTGCATGGTATCTGTTTAAGGTTTCAAAGTAGCTGAAAACCTGGCATGCCACTAAATAAGCAGTATCCACCACCTTCATTTAGTTCCCTTTCATTTTAGTGTCCCATCACTAACACTTCAATAATCAGTAATATCTCTAAAATGATGAATGACTACAGCCAACCACGTCGGCATAACAGCAAACTTGTTCATACAAGTTTCACACCAGTCCACCTGCTTTCCACAAATTGACTGTGGTATCAACACATAGATAAAGCTGAAGAATTTGGTAGGTTCGTTACCTTTATGGAATACTTATTAAATAGGGGTGGGGGGAACCCTACCTAAAACATCCCCACTTTAATTCCTCCCCTGCTCCCCTGTCATCTGGGAAGATGATGGGGGGGGGTGGGGTGGAAAGGCAAATTCATGGGTCACACTTACTGTTTTCCACTGCTCGAGAAAGGGAAAAACTGCTGCAATCACTGCCCCAAGCAGCAGTTGAACAGAACTTACTACTGGGCTGCAGAACATAACCCATCAAAATGGGACATGGATGGCACCACAGAGTTTTCAGAGCCTTGAGTGTACATTCAGGTTTTACTTAGCCCAGAACATGGTGACTATTGGCTGACAGTATACTGGCAGAACACAGTAAATCCATTTCTTTTATAAAATACTTCTGTATTGCTTCACTACCTGGCACCCTCATTGCCTTAGTCAGCAGAGACAGTGGAAGGAAAAAAAAAGAGAACCAAAGAAAAGCTCAGACAGCTTTAGCCCAAGAGCCAACTACTACAAGTCACTGCTGAGCATTCACCAGTCACAAAACACACAAGAACTTGTGTTGCTGTAGATCATGCTGTGTCTGCTTAACAGTGAAATTTCCAAATTTAGTCAAATATTACAGCATGCAGAGCTCATTATGGTTATGACGAAACTAAAAGCATGGGCCAAAAGCATTTAAGTAGAGAAGAGCATTACCTTGGATCCATCTGTGGTTTGAAAGCAACTTTCAGTTCTTCCACAGAAGCACACTGACCCATAAGCTTTTCTAAGAAATCTTCCAATTCTGAAGGATCCGAGTCTACTGAAAATGAACTCAGCAAGTAGAAAATATTTGTGAAGTCTCCACCTGAAAAAGTAAACTCTATGAATAATGCAGCTAATAAATCATCAGGAAAACAGCTGCCACATTTTCTTCCTAACCCCCCCCACCCCACAGCAGTACAGGTCACATCTTTGAACAGGCAAATAAATTGCTCCACCAGTGACGGTGGAAATGTAAGATGGGAGGCCTGTATATGGCCAACAACTGCCCCACGGTTCACAAGAAGGTAATTATTTTGCAGACGATTATCTTCTCAGACGACGACGTACTTGCCCAAGGCTGCCTTCTTGCAAGGTCAAGACAAAAACTTGGTTACATTTTGGTTTGACTGTAAAATAACGATGGGCTATTAAATAATAACCCACTGTGTTCCTCACCCACCTGTGAGATGCATGGTTTCAAGGAGTTCAGACACCAGCTTACTATCTTCTTCTAATTCCAGTTGGATTAGGCCTAGTTTCTTCCTCATCTTCTGCAAATAATGTTTCTCAAATTCTGCATCATATTCTTCTTCCAGGATGAGTTCACTTATTTCCAAGGGCAGCTCTGGAACTAGAGCTTCAGCAAGCTTGCCCAGGTTCCACTTGCAGATCTCTGGCTGCTTGTTGTAAGCATAGCGCCCTGTATTATCAGAACCATTGCAAATGTGCTCAGGGTCATATCTACAAATGAAGAAATAGTTAGCAGTCTTCTAGTTATCTGAACACCAATCCTAGGAAACTAAAAAATTCCAAAGGGAACACTCCTCCTTGATTCTCCTCCCAAAGTTACTTCGCTAGATATATTCCTGCCCTCTCAAACACCGGGAAACCCCGCAGGCTACAAGAACAGTTGGTTAGAGATGCTGTGAATACAGTTACAAAGCAGCTGAAAAGAAGAATTACAAGTCAACTAGAACTAAGTGAATCTACTTTACCATAAAGAGGTTTCATAAATCTGCTGTAGAGTTAAAATATTAAAGCAATCATGAACATCAGGATTGTTCTACAGAGCAAATACATATGCACATTCCCAATAATTACGCCATACTGACCTGTCCATAAATCCGAAAGGACCGTAGTCAATGGTTAGTCCAACAATGCTCATATTATCTGTATTCAGCACACCGTGGCAAAAGCCAACACATTGCCATTCAGCAACCAATCTTGCTGTCCGTTTTGTTATCTAAAAGAGAATTTTTTTTTCCATTTTTCAACACAATGTATTTCCAATACATTCATTTATTTCCAAGCATTTCCTAGTCTGAACTGATCTTTCTACAGCTCCGACAGAAGCAGATTCTGTCAGTATGCCATACACACACATATCTTAAGGACAGCTTGCCTCTATCCTCCTGTTACTAACTGCCCTATTTCTCACTCTCCCGTTTCTGTTTGCTTCCTCTTCTGTCTTTCCACACTTGACTTGCAAGTCAACTGGATCTTCAAAACATACTGGAGACAGATCTCTGAAATAAGGTAAACTCTTTGACACCAGACTTGCCTACTGTTCTAGAAATTATACAAATATATTATTTTGCTTACTACTAATTTTAAAGACCTTTTAACTACAAGCAGGAGAAAACATAAACAAAGTCTAAGAAATAAAATTAACTATATGCAACAAAGCCCAATGTAAAGTTACCCTCTTGGTTTACCTGGTATGTAGGAGTGATTTACAGGAAGACAAGTGCTTTGCACAAAAAATTATACCCTGCTAAGGAGTTTTAACACTGATAAGCACTTCTCTCAATTTGCTGAGAGTGGGAAAAAAGGCTACAAGGTTAAGTAAAAATATTCCAAGAATGCCAATTTTATTTAAATGCAATTCTTCACTGCATGCATGCTTCACCGGAGTTTTTCAGTTGCTTAACTGAGAGTTATTGTTGTGGAATCCCTGACAGTAATCACTGCATGTGCCTCATTCTTCAAATAGCGTAATATTTTAAAACAGTTCTAGTTATATAATTATATTAGCCCAGCCCACCTGTTAACTACAACTAGATATGCCCTGTGAAATCTAAAATTCAGGAAGCTAACCTGGCTTTTAAATAAACCTGTGTGTTTCTAAATGTTTTACTGAGTTGCTGTAAACAAAAATTCTATATGGCCATTAGCTAAAACTTTCAAATAAAACTATCTTCATAGCTCAAAATCACTCATCTTCCTAAATAGTTATCAATGTACAGAAATACAAAGCAACCATTCTTTCCAGCTGCAGTAAGTGCATTTTATCAAGGTTTAAAAAACTAGCTAGTTAACAGAGAAGGCACTCGAAGCAGCTACAGATGTCCCAGACTGATTACTGGCATACCATAAACCAGTAAGGGAGACACACCCTGCACGATGGCTCCGTGCCAAGAAGATGGTAAAACTTAGAAATTAAAGAAAAAAAAAAAAATCCAGACCAGCAGGGCTGGGATGAAAGCACACCAGTGGTAAGGCAATCCATGACTGCTGGATGTCTTTATATGAACGTGCCACACACTGCCCGTGTTCTAGTGAAAAGTAAGTCCCACTAACAGAGAACACCTGAAAGCAATTAAAGCTTGGGCACCACTCAAAGACGGGTATATTGATTAGAAAGAGAAAGCTTTGCACTCACTTTGACCTTCATTCTTTTTGATCACATTTTCCTACTGCTAGCCATACTAGAAAACAAGTATGGTGTAAATATAAATAAGAGCACTATCTCAAGTACATGCTCATTTAAATTTAAACAACATCTACAAATTATGTGAGAAGGACAGATAACGGCGTTTGCTTTCTAGACAGTGCCGACAAATGCAATCACTTGTACTTTTTTCCTCTTTCTTCCACAGTGCAAAAAGATAGATATAACACGTTGGAGTTGAGCTGGCAGCACCTCCTCACTATTCAAAAAAAGACAGACATCCTGGGAAAATTAGGTAAAGGACTGGGGTGCTTTTCAGATGGAGACAGGTATGGAAAATCTCCCCTGAGAAGGAGAGAAAACACAAAGAGGTGATGCTAGCACAGGTGTGGAGCGCAGACAGGCACAGGCAGGAGCAGCACAACAAACAACACAGTGGAGACCAGGGCAATGAGGAGAGGATGCCAGGGTGGGGGGAGGAAACCAGTAGTAACTGGGCTGGGAAAAGCAGACAACAGCAGAAAGAAGCAGAACTGGGCACACACACATGTGTCTGCCAAGATCTCCAAGTCCCACGACTCTTCTGCCATCAGAAAGTAAACTTGCCATCAACTACAGGTCTGGGCATGCAGAGAGTGAGAGAAGCCACAGTCCTCGTCATCAGTTCCACACACTCAAAGGCCAAACGCCTGTTCAGTGAACTTAAACTCTTCGGCAGCCCGTGCTGGACCGCACCACACCTCGCTTTTCAAGAAGGCAGGTAAGTAGGCACAAGTTGTGTTAAAGCAAAAAATCACAAAAATACCTACAACACAAATTCAAAAGCCACAAAATTGAGATAATGTCAAATTTTAAGCCTGCCTTTTGACCCCTTTCTGGTCTGTTACGAACATGCCCCATGTTGCAGCCATTCCCTCAGTCCCTACCAGATCATTTCAGATTTCACATCACTACAACTGCTTTTACATAGTCTAATTAAATGTATTAGACTGTGGTGTTTTTTAATTATTCTGTTTACTGGCTAGTTATAACATTCTTATTTGGGTTGTAACATTACTTGAACTTCAGGTCATCCAAACCGGAGCCTTTATTACAGTTCTCCGGGAATTTCAAACTGGATCCCTTCTGCAAGGGTAGGATTACTATATACTGATCACTAAAACACAGAAAAGAAGCATCTTACTCCCTGACCCCAAATTCTTTCTTTGGTCACTAAGACAAAGGAATACAGTCATAGAAATTCACTGTCAAGAACAGCAATACAGTATCAACAGTGAGAAGAAAGGTGTATTTAGGAGATGAAGTGTAGATACCAATTAATTTACCTATGTTTTACTTCAAAGAGAAATACAGCAATTCTACATTTACTTATGTTACAGTTCTGATTTTTATTATGGATCTCCAGTAACTGTTAAAAGCCTAAACTGATACAGTAATTTATACAGTAATTGTTAAAGTCTAAATTTATACAGAACATGGGTTCAAAATGGGTGTCTGAGAAATCACCCAGCCTCTCCTCTGGGCCACTGCAGAATGACCTGAGATACTACACCACATCCAAGACATACTTATCTCACCTGATCTTACCATTCCCAAAGCTGGAGCTTTTGCAACTTCCTCAGGCAAGCCCTCGCAGCGCTTGACTGCCTTTAAACATTTCAGTGCTAAAGCCTGAAGTTAAAGTGACTTGCAGTCAGCATTCCTGTTTCTAATTTGAAAAATGCAAGACAGAAGTGACTCCTCGTTCTTGGTATTTTACAAGATGACGCCTAGCACATGATGTCTCCATACCATCAACTCATCATCTGACAGCCCGGGCCAGAATTCCCCCTCGCAGCCTAAGACACTCTCAGCAAACGGAGACAAGTCTTGGGAAGCTCTCCCAGAGTAGAGAAATCATGATTTACTCTTAAAAAGGTTAAGTCGCTTTCACTGGTTTGATCAATATCAACACTGCTTTCATCGATACGCAGTTCTATTAAAAGTATTTTCTCCAGGGAAAAGAATAGTTCAAGCGATCGGATGATATGAGGTATTAAAGGACTCCAGTCATCTGTGCTTGCAGGTGAAGTTCCTAAAGATGACCGCTATGGATTTATGAAAAGAATCTCATCTTTCTTACCTCTTTGAAGAAAGCAGCATTCCTCTGAACACTGTTGTCTGAATAAGCCTCCTGGATTTCTGGATAGAAAGTGCTGATCACGTAATCAAGCATCTGTATTCGAATATCATTTCGGTTAACACTGGGACCCTTGCGTCCTGTGTATTCATCGGTAGGTTTAAAAATTTCAAAAGAACCAAATCTGTTTAAAAATAATAAAAAACATGGTTTAGTATTACCCAATACTAATAACTTAATTTGTTATTATGACATGTAGTAAAAACATTTAGTATTGTTGCAGTAACACCACATCATCTCTTGAGTTTAACGCCAAGACTTCCAAGTAAATATGCAGGAATAGGACTTCCTTAAAATACTAGACTGTACAGCAAGCGAGCAAGATAGATTTCTCCACATTTATACACATGCACACATATATACATGCATATATTCCTTATGCCTCACCTTCCTCTAATATCCTGTTACCTTACAAGGAGCAAAGCAATTTCCTGAAACTCCTAACGTTTTGTGTTGGAAAAGGAACCTCATACACTTCTCAGACAGGGAAAGTACACCCAAACTTTGACAGTACTACATTAGAACAGCGTTGGAAGTCAGGGCAGAGCTACAATCCACCACTACCACCAACATCAAGAAAAGCATGTATTCTGCGCAGGCATAAACATGAGAGATCTCTTCTGATGTCTGCAGAACTTTGTTCTTCTTTCTATCCTTAGTCTTTGCCTGTGTGCAAAGGCACCAGCTCATCCCATCCACCAGACAAGAAGAGCAGCTTCCTACAGCCCGACAAAAGAGTACCAAGCCTCCAGAACAAGAAACACGTAAATGATGGTGTTACAGAAATACACATAAAATGGTATTTTAAAAGACAGCTGTGTTTGGTTTTAAAAGAATTAAAAAAAAAAAAAAAATCAACAAAATAGGCCTTTACCTTATAAATGTAGAAGCTATTCTCAGAACAACTGTACACCTTTCACTTTTTGGATTCCCATCATAAAATATATCACGGACAACTTTTGAGTCTGATGTCACACACGTTCCAGCCCTTGTTGTTGGAATTCCTAGGTGAAACATAGCCTCGCTGCACAGAAACTCCCGTATGCTGGACCGCAGGACTTTCCGACCATCAGCTTGTCTGCAACAAGAAGACAGGGACGGTGTTCAGGCTGTAAGGGCAGGCACTCCTGTCTCCCCCCTAGCAGGAGAGAAACAAAAGCCTACCAGTGACGTGCTCTGCCCACAGTCATATAACACAGTGGCAGATCTGAGGACAAAAGATGGACCTTCAAACTTCGGTTAAAGCTCAATCAGACAGACACCACATGCTTGCAATGGAGACCACACATAACAGGAGAAAATAAACCTTCCAGTTACACGGATCCCTTCTAATCATTAACCCTCTGGTTTTTATTGATGCAATAGTCTTTCAAAAAAAAAAAAATTGGACAAGTCTAGCTATTTTATTCTAAGTCACTATTTTCCTCTTACTAAAATGGTTACTGTTATGCCTCTTGAAAAAAAAAAAATTGTTTTGGATCTTTCTGGGTATGTAACCGAGAAATGGGGTGCTAACTACAAGCACGTATGGCAGCTGCATTAAAGAAAAAGTCCTGAACAGACAGCAAAGAGCAAACTAGCTTATTTAAGAGATATCAAGTGAACGGAACAGGCGCGGGTGGTTCTTAGTCTCCCAGGGCTTCAGAAGCCACAGGCGAGCAGGAGAGCTGGCCAGGGCAGGCCCACAACGCTGCCGCTGCATCTGGGACTTTCACTGCGCTTAACCTTAATTAACCTTAACCTTCACAGACCTGAAGGCGGTCTTCAAGGCACCGCGTGTACGACACTACGGTGTTATCCAGCCGTTCCACTGCTGGAACTGAAAACGTGGGAAACGCAAGCGGGGAAAAAAGAGATCTAAAAGACTTAAAGCAGCGCAGGCTAAACTGAGTAACGAAGACAGCCATGCCTTGCAGGGATTCCATCAGTGTGCCTTTTTGGGGGCTTTTCCGCCAGGCTGGATGTGGCTTTGGGCAACCAGGAGGTGTCCCTGCCCATGGCAGGGGGGTTGGAACTTGACGATCTGCAAGGGCCCTTCCAACCTAAACCGTTCTACGCTTCTGTGATTCCCTCCCACAGCCAGGAAGGATGGAGAAGAGGCACCGCTGGCAGCGGGACCGGCAGCACAAACCAACCAAACACCCGCATTTTAAATGCCATTTGCCTGGGCCGCGGGGCAACAGGGCAGCGAACGAACGGCCAGGTGCCTACAACAGCCTGTCCCCGCTCTCATGGCGGCCCGGGGACGGGACACAGCTCCGAGGAGCAGGATAACCTGGGACAGAGTAACGCAGCACCCGAAGGGGATGCAATCCCAGTCTGCTCTTCCAGAGGAAAATTCCGCCACCTTCTGGCTTGGCATTTCAGCATTGCCCTTGCTGCAGAGAGGGCAGGAAAAAACCCAAACCCAACAACCCGGGGGTTTAAGAGACGGCCCCTGCCCGGGGGGGGATGCTCGGCGCACCCCCAGCTGGCAAAGCCCCTCAGGGAAGCCCGGCCCCGGTCCCCCGGCCCGGCCAGCTCGCCACGTTGGGGGCTTCCCGCGGGGACAGCGGGGCGCCGCTCCGCCGGGTGACTCCGCCCCCCCCCCCCCGCCCCCCGCCGCGGGGCCTTACCGGGAGAAGGGGGTGAGACCGGCGCCCTTGAGCTGGATCTCCCAGCGCTCGCCCCGCGGGCCCAGCACCTCGCCCAGGTACATGGCGGCGCCGTCGCCCAGCTGGCCGGCGAAGCTGCCGAACTGGTGGCCGCAGTAGCAGTGCGCCGCCGGCTCCGAGCCCGCCAGCAGCCGGTTCCCGCTGAAGTACAGCGCCGCCTCGGCCTCC
>VZSF01011189.1:725274-770761 GCA_013398295.1 Chionis minor
AGCCGCCGCAGGTCGTGTGGGGGGTTGCGCGCTGCCGCTTTGCCGGTGGCCGGGTGTCCTGTCCGTCTGCCCGCGGGCCAGCGCGTCCGTTCGCCTCGGGCGCGCCTCGGGCGGCGGGTCTGCGGAGGGGGAGCCCCCGCCGGGGGGAAGGCGGGCGGCAGGCGCGGGCTCGGCCGGGCCGGCCGGCGTTAAGGATGTCCTGGCTGACGAGGGGCGGGAAGTCGAAGGAGAAAGAGGAGCCGGAAGGCTCCGTGAGGCAGGAGGAGAGGGGCCTGCTGGTGCAGGCCATGCTGGAGCACGGGGGGGACCCGTGGGACTGCAAGGTGGTGGGGCAGGACCCCTCCCTGAAGGCCGCCGAGAGGCACTGGCTGGACTACGTCTCGGCCTACCACCCCAAGGGCGAGAAGAAGTGCTCGGCCCTGCAGTGGCTGCTCTTCGACCTGGCCCGCGCCCTGCAGGCGGCGGCAGAGGAGAAGGAGCGCAGCGTCCAGAGCCTGCAGGACAGCCTGCGGGTGGCCCGCAACGAGATCCTGGCCCTGCGGTGCGACAGCTCGCTGCTGAGCCAGCAGGCCGAGCAGCTGCGCCAGCTGAGGGACCAGCTGAGGGCCCAGGCGGCCGAGAACGCCCGGCTGCGGAGGAAGGTGCAGTGCTTGGGCACCCTGCTCTCCCTGGGGAAGGGCTTGGATCAGAGGAAGGTGGCGGCTCTCAGCAAGGCAGACTGGGATCCGGAGGCGTGGGACGGGGACGGCTGGAGTTTGGAGGTGCAGGAGGAGCCGGCGGTGCCAGGGCTGGGTGCCGTGGGCGCTAGGAAAGCAAAGCTGACGGAGGGGGAGAGGGGCCAGGGAGCCGGGGACGCGTCCCGGAAAGAGAAGGTTTGGAGGAAGCAGAAGGAGGGATGGCCCGTGTGGGTAAACCGAATTTGGACCTTGGAGCAGTGCGCTCCCTTCACGCACGAGGCGGCCAAGCGGGTCGTGACCGCCATCGGGCTGCCGTGGCCCAAGGTGGGGGCGATTGTCAGGGCCCTGCCTGCCAATGAGATGCTGGGGGGGGAGATCTTAAGGCTGGTGATCAGAAATCTGGGAGAGTATGAGCCTCTCAAAGACAACATGGAGGGGGCACCCTGGAGAGACATCCAGGAGGCGTCAGCCTACGTGTGTGGAAATGTCTTGCTTCGGGTGTTAAAGCAAAGGGAGAAACCGGTGACCCCTGACTTTGACGTCTTTGGGGTGACCGTGGAGCAGGGGGACGTGGGGGTGCTGGCCTGTCGTGCTCCTGAGCTGCTCAAGGGGTTTTTCATCAGCCTGGGGTCCACTTTAATCGGCCGTCCCCTTGGTGAATGCATGGCTACCTTGGAGAACATGGGGACCCTGATGGTAGCTGAGGGGAAAGGGATGGCGAAGAAGCTTGGGATGGGGGCAAAGGGAAGGAAGTACATTCCTAGAGGGACGATCTGGAGATACTTAATAAACCAGGGGGTGAACGAAGGAGAGCTAGATAGTCAACCCACAGGAGTTTTACTTGCGAAAATGAAGAAAATCCTCCAGGAACAGGGAATGAAGCAAGAAGAGATTTGGGAAAAACTGAAGCAGATGAATCAATCTGCTCCTGCCCCTATCCCAAAGAGAAAGGTATACCCACCCTTAGGGGACCTTAAAGACTAGGAGTCCCAGCCTCTGGTGTCAGTGGGATTAACCTCCACCGCACTGACCTGGTGTGCAGGGAGAAGGGGCTGCATGGAGGTATGATGTCTGTTGAAGAGGGGGTGGGAAGTTACTTTCTTAATTGCCACAGGGTCAGAGACGACATTATTTGATTATCAGGGTCCTTCACTCCTGGCTGAATGCATCCAGATATTTGGAGTGGGAAGGAGAAAAATGGGGGGGAAAGAGGTAGAAGGACAATTGTGGATAGGGGGAGATAAACTGGATGGGTGGATAATTCTGGTAAAAGGGGGGTTGGGGGCAAATACTTTTAGGAATGAATTTCCTGTCTCAGTTCAAGGTTGATCTGTCCAAGGGGAAACTGTATTGTGCTGCTGCCTCAGAAAACGAAGTGATCGCAGGAGTCCCCAAGTTGGTGAAGTGCTGGTGTAAAGGTAAAGCAGGGGTAGTAAATTAGGAGTGTGAGGTGGTTCCAGCCGGAGACCCCCTCTTCCTGTCCCAGTACCTGTACGGTACTGAAGCACAGAAGGGTAACGCAGCTCGGGGAGTGCAGTGAAGGATGAATAGATTAGGATTTTAAATCCCTATTTTCACAATTTCTGTCAAAGTCCAGGGGTGTGGAGTATGTGGATGGGGGAGACCCCTTGCAACCTTGGGGGCTAGACTAGATGATCTTTAAATGTCCCGTCCAACTCAAACAATTCTGTGAACTGTAAATCTATGTTGTGTTCTGCCTTTGACCACTGGGAGTGGGTGCCACTTGAAAAGTGGCAAATTGATTATGTGGGCCCATTCAAGGGGTTGAGGGAGGGTTTGTATTAACTGATTTCACCTGTAAGACAGCATGGACTGGACAAAAAGATGTGACTAATAAGCTGGATATTCAGCTTGGATGCCAGTATGGGTGAGCCACAGAAGTTGCAAGGGATACAAAAGGCACCTTTGCAACCAGTGTGATAACAGGGGGATGCAGCTGTGTGGCCTCATGTGCTCTTAATTGTTCAGATGGTGCAGATGTAGTTTTGGCCCCTGAGCGTGTCCAAAACTAAAATTGCACCATCCACAAACCCTGTAGGACAGTATCCATATTAGTGCTGCGAGATGGGGCTGTGGAGATGGGGAAAGAGATGGGAAACTGATATGCGAGGCATGAACTATTCTAGACTACATCCAGAGCATGACTCATATGTACGTGAGTTGTGACTCTCATGATTACAAAGTCTCCATCCTTGGAGATGCTCAAAAGCTGTCCGGAGACAGTCCTGGGCAAAACTGGCTCCAGGTGACCCTGCTTGCGCAGGGGGTTGGACCAGATGATCTCAAGAGGTCCTTTCCAACCTCAACCATGCTGTGATTCATTTGGTGAAAATGGCAGCAGTTTTGAATCATATACAAGGTAAATGGGTAATAAATTCAGACTGTTGTTTAATGCAACAGCAAGGGTAACTATCTGGGATAACCAGGTGTGGCATGTGGTAAAAGCAACTGCCAAGTTTAAAAAAAAAAAACCCCAAAAAACGAAAAAAAAACCCAACAAAAAAGCCACCCAACAAACTATAAGGGATTAAATGCAATAATATCTCTATCTATTGTACTCAAGCTCAATTTTTAGCTATTAAAACAGCTTTTTCAGTTGGATTAGCCCTGTTCTCATGAGTAGTACAACAAAGAGATTCTGTTACAGGGGAAGTTTCACCGACTGCTGTTGTGAATGGGCAACTAAATGAAATGTATGTGCTAGTTCTGTACAACCGCTGTGGACCAGAGGAGCATATCGTCACACGTCAGCACAGCAAGACAGTGTGGGAACACTGGTGGTGTTTCATAGCAGCACACGCTGCATGTGTGTCACCTCACCTGTAATGGGAGAGCAGGAGGATAACATGGCCTCTGTGGCTCCAGGAGAAGACTGAGGCTGTGGCATTATGTCCATTGGCAGTGCACATTCATTTGCCTGTTCTCAAAAGCAGGGTTTTCTCCCAGACCGAGGACTGATGACGTCTGTTCTGGAGCTGAGGCCTCGCTGGGATGAGGTGTTTGGATAACATGACAGCATACAAAAAAGGAGCCAAGAAACCACAGGGCAGACGACGTATTGCAAGCCCGAGGACCGCCTTGGCAAGTAAAGAACTGTCAGAACCAGAGACTGAAATTGTGAAATGTACTTTGTTGGTGTGATATATCCATGGGTTGGTTTCCAAAAGCTACTGCTATGCAGCACTTAATGCCCTTAATCCTGTATTTGTTATTAGTTATGATAGAAGTCATGTTGTTCTTTATTCTTCAATATATGCTTCACTTGTTTCCAAAGGAAAGAGTGGGCTCACGTGCCCAGTTGAGCATCTCATGTGCGTTGCTAGCCTGACAGCTGTGGTGGCTTCCAGCTGGAGCTTACGGGCACATAGAGTGGCCTGAATGTCCTCAGAGGAGGTCAGGCAGACCAGGGGGTGGCTTGTGAGCAAGAGGTCCCTCTGGAGCACGCAGCCCCACAGAGCCAAGGCTCCAGCAGTGCTGTCAAAAGGGTGACAAACTGCCCCTGCTGCTGCTCTTGGGTGTGTAAACTGCCAGATAAGGTCCTGCTAGTGCTTAGCCAGTGTGCACGGGGATCAAGGCTGACACGGAATAGTTGTGTCTGGTAATGGCAGGAGGTAAACTAAACCCAGCAGGACTGCCACGGGGCAGTTGTGGGGAGCCCGGCTGCCTGCAGTGGGTGTCCCTGCCAGTAACACCATGTAAGGCTGCGGCTGCTGGGGTGACGGCATCACAAATACCGCAGTTGGGCACGGCTGCAGCAAAACCAGGACCACTAGGGAAGAAGAAATCAGGGACAGGTTGTTTATTTGGGAGAGATTTGGGTGGAGGAGAAGAGGTGGCAAAAATGTGGGCCCCGATGCCGAAGAATGAAGGCTGAAGTCCACTGAAGAAGACCATCGGGCTCCCACTGGTGGTAGGAGCGTGGATGCCAGCGGCCGATAGCAACACTGACCTGCAGCCTCAAGCCCTGGGCGGCTGGAGGGCGTTGCCTGGGATAACCCCTGGACTTGCTCCGACAGGTCTCTGGCCGTACATCCTGGTGGGGGGGACGAACCTGCACCTTGGGACTTACAAACCTGTCATTGAGGGTTGGCTGTGCATGGAACTCATGGGATCCAAGATCAAGAGCTTGTGACTTCATAGCTGTGCCTTGCGGTTTGCATAAATATGTGATCAGTCAGTGGTGTGGTACTTGGGCTATTGATTATTTTTCTGTTTTGCTAGTTTCCTCGGAGTGTGTTCACTCTCAATAAATGGTGTGTCTCGGTTCAGTTGTGTCTCGGGTAACCAGTCTGAAAGGGGAGCCACACCTCTACTGTCACAGAGCTGTGGTCCGTGCTGTGGGAGCGCTGCCTGCCATGAGCTGCCTTCCAACAGGCCCGGGCATCCCAGAGAGGATGCGCAGGACAAGATCTGACTGCCCAGTGCCAGGAATGCTGTTACTGGGCTGCCTGTGCACAGTTGGAGAGGGAGAGCTGTGTGTGTAGTGGCCAGGCAGACATTGCTGGGAACTGATGAACCATCAAGGTTACTGTGGGTTCCTCAAGCCCTCCCATTCTTCCCTGTGTGAGAGGGCGGCACCAGGAGCCTGCTTGGGGGGGGTCACAGTAGATGTGATTTTGGGTGAGAAGCCTACAGTCTCTCTGCTTTAGAAGAGCAGCAATCCTTCAGGGCAACAGGCAAAAAAGTGTTAAACTTTTAGAAGAATGAGAGTAAAGATCTGCTGAGGTGGGGTCTTACATGATGGGCAAACTAAGTCTAGCCTTGAAACACTACAAATGAAGCAATCCACACTAATTTCAATTGTCTTAAAAACATGATTCTTACAAAAGAGTAAAATTAAGGTGTAGTAAGAACTTTCTTCTCCAGCAGTGTAATTCTGTATTTTCTGTGAAGTGCCCTAGAAGCAACACAATCATGCTTTTTGGCAGATGTTTAATACATTATTGCCAATTCATCAAGAATCTGTCTCTCAAGCATCACTACAATCAGAAGAAGAAGAAAGAGAAAGGGGTGTATACCACAAGTCAGTAATTATTCACTCCTGGTTTGTGTGGCCTCAGTTCATAGCCAGTGCAACATTGGTGAGTCAGAACCAAATCTCTCCAAGTCATGGACACTTACCTTCTCTGAAGAATAGCCTCAGGGTGCAGTAGATGCCTCCACTTAAAAGCAGATATACCAGGTGAAATGTCTGCAGTCGGTAGATGGCACTAAATTGTTACTATTACTCATATTTTCTAGCGCGATCAGAGTGCAAACTGAAACTGCAGCACAGGGGCTCAGCTCCAAAGACCCCGGGCTGTAACCGTGAGGCAGCGCGGGGATGGAAGCGGGGCAGGAGGGGAAGGTGCTGCCTGACGGGGGGTGCACACCTGGAAACCTGCCGCACTGGCTCCAAGGTAAACTCCGGAGCGCTGCTGCCAGCCTCGGCTGCAGGCTGTGCCCGTGCTCCCCCTGACCCTGAAGATGGCAGGGCTGCGCTTCAGTCCCTGCAGAGACATTAATAACCACCACGCTCAAATCAGAATGTCACTCCCCATGACTTGCCCGGTTTGTGAATCATCTTCGGAGCCCAAAGCAGGGACATTTTGCCACTGGAAGAATGTCACTTAGCTGGGGGGAGACACAACCTCCTGAAACAAGTATATAGCAGAGGTTTGGGCTTGGGTTTTTTTGTCTGATTCTTTCCACTTTCCCTCATGCCTCTCTCCTGCTGCGCCAGCACCAAGTCTCTCGGCTGAGGCAAGCGTGGAAGCGGCAGCGTGCAGCTTTCCCCCCCCCAAACTGGCACTGGAGCTTTCCTGTACAGCGCCCCATGAGCCAACAGGCAAAACTTCAACCAAGCAAAAGCCATTCCACACCTCACGCCGCAGCCGCCACCAGCACAGCGCTGCCCCAGAGGGAGCCAGAGCCAGGTGGCAGGACCCAAGGACAAGGTCTTGTGATGGAAAAGAGCACACCTCCCCAGCTGCCACCCTCTTCCCTACTGAGATTGAGGACAAGGCTAACCCCATCTTCACTGCTGTCGCCTCCCCAGAGTACAGAAAGCTTCATGTGCTCCCCCTTAGCAAGACTGGAGCAGGCAGACAGCAAAGGACAAGGAAGGGGACAATTAGACAACCCTCCCAGTGAAGAGGATGGCTGTTTCAGCGTCCCCTTCACACAGACACAAACGACCTGCTGCTGTGGGGATGTGCGCAGCGGTTGTATTTTTCCACCCAAACAGGCAGCAGAGCAATTTCAGCTTTGTATCTTTGGAGCTACTTGTGTCCTGTGAGTGGCGTCTTCCATGCACATTCTCGCAGCCAACTGAAAGGGCGCAGCACCACCCTGGAGTCTCTCCATCAGTCCGAGCCAGAAAAGCAACTCTTCTCCTGCAAATACTTAAAAAACACCAAATCTTGCAACAAAAATCACTCCCAAAACACTCGAGTCTAAAATTAAAGTTTATTTCAGTTTTCAAAAGGAACAGGAAAGTAGGTACATGAGTATCTTGGAGTTACACAAGTGACAGTGTGTTGTTTCTTTTCCACATGTAGTCCCCCCTACTGCCTGGCACTTTGAGATAATTTGATCTATTTCTTGCTGCCTTTTACCTCTGTTTTACAATACACACGCAGAAAAACAGCTTCTATTGGAAATCTGGGCAATATTAATCCACCTCAAAAATTTTTTTTTTTTTTTTAATTTGTTTCAGTATTCCATATAGAAAAGACCCATTGTAAACATGATCTAGGCCAGCAGTAGGCATGCAGTGCTGGTGACCACGCTCCAAAAGCGGGCAGCTGCCCTCTGGGCAAACTGAGGGTGCCTCACCGCGCTGTGCTTGAGAGCTGCCAGTCCCCCGGACACTATTTAAAATTCTTCTCTTGCACCTAAACAGCTTCCCCAGCACCTCTTGGCAGACGGTGCAGCTCCCGGGGTGAGCGAAGGGAACTTTGCCTGACCAAGGAAAACAGAGCTGCACTTTGCTTCACACGTGCACGATCAGAAAGCACGGACGGCTGATTGACAAAGCGTGCAATCAGCAGACTATCCAGCTGGTACATTACCTGTATGGAATACAGCTCACCATATATAAAAAGACCTTCTATTCAAACTGAAAATGAGTATTAATAGCTTTTTTTTTAAAAAAAAAAAACACAACCTGGTCATATTGATTTACCTGGCTCAATTTGAAAGACTAAACTTTTACTACTAATTCAACCCCTTTTGCCTTTTAAAGGGTCTTTAATTCCCATGCAGGGAACAGCAGCGTAAGCACAAGTGACTATGCCTAACGTCAGGGCAGTGTCTGAGCGCTTTGCTGGACTGGGACTAAGGCCATCAGCTCCTTGCACGACCAAGCACAGGAGAGACGTTAAAAAGAAAAGCAACAAGACCAACAAGTCCACTCACCATGCCTACGGCTGGACTCTGAATTCAGGTGCTTGCGTTGGGAAGTCGGTCTCCCTGTGTGCTGTCCAGGGCGGGGAAACTCATCCTCTCTTGTCTTAACTGATTACATACTGTGGGGAGAGAAACTATAGTTTCCCTCCTTCAGCTTTACACTCAGATGCCTCTCAGTGGGAGGTATTTACTCCAACTGACCTTCTCGTACAGAAAAATGTGTTAGATAGTGAAATTATCACGTAAAAACCACTAGATCTAGCTAACCAGTGTCTGCTCTGGATAAAAATACTCATTAATAACGAAAATAAATGCCTTCAACAGAAAGGGTGGTTAAAATATTTTATTTTTTATATCATAGAACATACTGCTGTTTACTTTAAATCACTTTAGAGTAAAGGCACACGTTGTTAAAAATACTTCAAATTTACATCACATGTACAAATGCGTAAAACAGATGTACATGTCACCAAAAAAATACAATATGGCTTCATAAGATTGAGGCGGGGCTGGGACAATTCAACATATGTTTAAATTTTACAGGATGCTCTTAACACTGAAAGGGCTGACTAGAACAGAAAAGAATGGACCTAAAACACTGATTATGTTACATAAATAGTACAACACATTGAATATACAACATTGGGTGTATGGATTCATAGGATTGCTAGTTCTGCAAATTCATCAGCCTTTCCAGGGCCACTGAGTAAACAACGCATGTGTACGATTCTGCCAGTTTGCAACAGTGGGAAGATAAACTGCAAATTCTCTGTCCACAAACAGGCTCCTTGAAGAATCTGCTGATATGCTTTTGTTAAAGAAAAAAAAAACACCAAACAAAAAAACCAGCAAAAAAATAACCACAAACCAAAAAGATTGAAACAATAGACTTAAGGTATTAACTGGAGAGAATAAGTGAATAATGAATGGACAACTTACACGGTAATCACTTCTAGCTAAAAAGCATAAAACATCAAGTCTGCAAGAATGCTTCATGACAATCATTTAGCATTAGTCCCACCCAAGTTTAAGGCTCATATCTAAAATTCACCTTAGATTTGTTTTCCTTTGTGTAAAATTACCTGAGCACAGATATCAAAGATCTACAGAACTTTTAAAATATCTGCAGATACCTTAAAAATCCGTAGATAACTTAAAGCAAGACATCAATATATTGAATTCTACCAGCTAAAAATTCTCAAAAGGACAACGAACAAAATATTTTGGTATGTCAGTAAAGCCAGGAGAAGAATGAGCTTAAGCTTTTGCTTTCATCTTTTAAAAATGTACATATAATGCAATAGAATTATCCAAATAGGACTGCTTAAATGTAAACGATACATTAAACCTTTTTTTTAAAAAAAAAAAATCAGGAATCAAAATTCAGGTAGTCTCTCTAGTCTTCTATAAATTGTTTACAAATGCTGCTTTTCCTCTTGCTAGAGAGGGCTGGTGGATTCTTAAGCACTGATAGATGGAAAATAAAAGGACCTGCCCCCACTGTATTCTGTATTGTCATTTGCACTTTGTGTCCAAGAAGTGTGAATTGCTGCCATTCTCATTTGCTAAGGTTTATTCCCTGCCCAACTGTAAGGCCCAGATCCAGAAAAGCACCTAGCATCATCTTAAGAGCTCTGCAGGATTGGGTTAGATTTAACAGCTTTAAAGAGAAACATGCACTTAAGTGATTTGCTGCGCCAGGACTCAAAATTTTCAAAGTGCAAGGCAGAAAAAGCAGAAGAAGCATCAGGTTGCATGGACAGACCAGCTCCCAGCAAAATCAATGCCAACAGAGAGAGGAGCGTTAGACCCTTAATTTCATTTTAAAAGCTTGAAAAAAAGACAACACCGCACAGAAGATACATGTACATACTTTCAGCAAACAATAGACTGTATGGGACAATTCCCAACACAAGGCTTTGGAAACAGACCCTACTAAAAGCCATTTGTTGATTTTATTGACCCAACTGAAAACAACAGAGAAACACAAAACACAACACCACCTTTTCCTCCTCCTGCCTCACACACTGGTTCCTATCTTTCGCTCTCAAAATAAATTATGACAGATAAAAACTGCACTTTAAGCGATGAGCAACTTTAGATGAGCCTAAGGAGCAAATGGGACTCTTCCATTCAAATACATCAGGTTAAACTTTGATATGACAATTGCAGTTATTTCTCTTGTTGAACTGGGACTAGCTGACTGCAGAGGGCACTTTACAATCACTGAAAATCCGGTATAAAGGGTAAAAAAAAAAAATTTCCTATGAAATATGAACGTAGGATTAAAAAAATAAAATACAGAGATCAATGATGGATGGCTGTCCTGGATAATTAAGGAAGAAAAATCACAGCAGTCTGAAGGACCCATAATTCTATGTATAAATAACAGGTAATCCAAATAAAATGCTACAGCTAGTTTGAAAAACTTAAGTTGAACACTGCTTTTCTATTAAATAGATTAAAATATTAATTCATTGAGAAGTTACACCAATAAATAAAATATTTTCATGTATCAAAAATGCGGGGCAGGTACTATCAATTCCACACTTCTTGTCCCAATAATGAAAGGTCTGAGAAAGAAAAGTGAATTGTACAGTAGTTCTAGTCTCTTAAATTTACAATACTGAATCCAGCAGGATTTGGCTAAATAATACAGTTTAAATAAGCTAATCTAAAGGAACACAGCGTCCTGTAAACATCTGACACAAACCACATTGCATTCTGATGGCATGGCTATACCTTCTCTATGCAGGAGAAAGACAATTCAAGTGGTGGTGGTAACAAGGGATGCAATCTAAAGGCAACGTTCCTGTTCTTCAGTAAGGCTTATAAAAAATTTGAGCAGTGTACGTATGACAGCTTGTACAATTCTGAAATTTTTGGAAAGCTCTTAAGTTTAAAAAAGCCTAAATGTTTTAAGTATAAAACACACATTGAGAAGATGTCCTTCTAAATTATGTGTAAAAGTGTCTGGCACCAGAAAACGACCACTAGGTATTATTATACCTAAGGAAAAAAAAAAAGCAAAGAATCACTCAAGACAAGTGTCCCTGAACTTCGGAGCAGATGCAGCCAATTAGGTTACTTTGTGTTGTTCTGTTCCTCTGGAAAAGAAGTCATGAACATACACTCTTTAAGCTGTCTGTACTACATCATCAATAATATATATTATATATACAGTAAGCATATATATAATATATATATTTGCGTACATTATTTCTTTTACCTCAATCTGTAATCACGTGGTTTCATGCAACACACTTACCAGGAATCAAACCTATTCATTAGATCACAGCTGGTGTAACTTTAGTATCAAATCTTTTATTATACAGCAATTCAGCGTTGTCCAGCATCAGTCACCTCCGAGTAGAATCCTCCTCTGCCTCTTCTTTCAGTCCAGTTCACAGTTGTTGCCTCCATCGCCCTTTTTCAGCCACCTTCTTCACATAGCGCCTCCACTCGATGTTCAGTGCCGAGACCTTATTTCTGTCAGCTTCTGAAGATAGCTCTGTGCTGCTGGCATCGAGAGAATGAACTGAACTGTCCTTCGACCTATTCGGTAGCAGCCGTATCCCATCAGTCCAAATACTGTCGCTTTTATGACAAACTTGAAAATCTTACTCGAAGCTGACGGAGGAGGCACACTGAAGCAAAAAGATATAAATTAATGTTAATCATAGAATCACTTGGGTTGGAAGAGACCTTCAAGATCGAGTCCAACCATAAACCTACACTGCCAAAACCACCCCTAAACCATGTCCCCTCAGCACCATGTCTACCCGTCTTTTAAATACCTCCAGGGATGGCAATTCCACTACTTCCCTGGGCAGCCTGTTCCAATGCTTGACAACCCCTTAGGTGAAGGAATTTTTCCTAATATCCAGTCTAAACCTCTCCTGGCATAACTTCAGGCCATTTCCTCTTGTCCCATGGCTTGTTACTTGGGAGAAGAGATTGACCCCCACCTCGCCATAACCTCCTTTCAGGTAGTTGTAGAGAGTGATAAGGTCTCCCCTCAACCTTCTCTTCTCCAGGCTAAACAATCCCAACTGTCTCAGCCGCTCCTCATAAGACCTGTTCTCCAGACCCCTCACCAGCTTCGTTACCCTTCTCTGGACATGTTCCAGCACCTCAATGTCCCTCCGATACTGCGGTGCCCAAAACTGAACACAGTACTCAGGCTGCGGCCTCACCAGTGCTGAGTACAGGGGCACAATCACTTCCCTGCTCCTGCTGGTCACACCATTCTTGATACAGGCCAAGATGCCATTGGCCTTCTTGGCCACCTGGGCACCCTGCTGGCTCATGTTCAGCCAGCTGTCGGCCAGGACCCCCACGCCTCCGTGAATGGAAAGAACAGGCATTTTCCAATCAAAGGAAGGATCTTTTCTGCGCTTCTTAGAGTACAGGAGACTTTCGGGTGTGTCATGATGTATCGTGAACAAACAACACATTCTTTCACATTCAAGGGCTACATCCAAATTAAACAGTAACAACAGCAACAGTAATAAATAATAATAAAGCTTTTTTCACTTATGTATGATGCCACTCTTAACGGCCTTGACTTGGCCATCACCCTCTCAAAATAACTAAGACAACGTCAACACTTCCTGAATACTAGAAGTTAATACATAGAATCATAGAATGGTTAGAGTTGGAAGGGACCTTAAAGATCACCAAGTTCCAACCCCCCTGCCATGGGCAGGGACACCTCTGACTACAGCAGGTTGCTCAAAGCCCCATCCAGCCTGGCCTTAAACACTTCCAGGGATGGGGCCTCCACAACTTCCCTGGGTAACCTGTTCCAGTGCCTCACCACCCTCACAGTAAAGAACTTCTTCCTAATATCTAATCTAAATCTCCCCTCTTCCAATTTAAAACCATTACCCCTTGTCCTATCACTAGACTTCCTGACAAAGAGTCCCTCTCCAGCTCTCCTGCAGGCTCCCTTCAGATACTGAAAGGCTGCTATCGGGTCTCCCCGGAGCCTTCTCTTCTCCAGGCTGAACAGCCCCAGCTCTCTCAGCCTGTCCTCATAGGAGAGGTGCTCCATCCCTCTAATCATCTTAGTGGCCCTTCGCTGGACCTGTTCCAACAGTTCGATGTCCTTTCTATGTTGAGGACTCCAGAGCTGGACACAGTACTCCAGGTGGGGTCTCACAAGCGCAGAGTAGAGGGGAAGAATCAATTGTTTGGTTTAGAATATTACTATTACAAAAGTCAGAAGAAACACAGGACGGAGCCTAAATCCAACACCTGTACAGTCAACACTCACTGTCATTCAGGGTAATGGAGGAAAACTGAGCTTGGATATTCTGAATCATGTGTGCCAGGCCCTGGTCAGGTTTGCGTGGTGAGGATGGATAAGCCTGGAGCCACCCTGGGGGGCGTTTCAGCGAGGGGTACCCCTGGATGCCAGGCAGGCTTGCCAGCCTCGCTGCAGCTCCCAGCAGGAGCCTGCAGAGGCCAAGCCCCTGCAGTACTCTCGGCCTCCGGAGCTCCACGAAGGACAGCGCACACAAATCAGAGACACTTTGCATGAAGCTGTCTCTGGTCCGGCACGTATTGCCAGCTGTGAGATCCTTACAGGGCCACTTGGAAGTTTCTGCACTGGCCACCTGGAACCAGGAAGGCAGAGGATAACAGGCACACCGCGTCTGCCCCTGCCTTCAAGCAGTGTACAAAGCAAACAGTCAATATTACCTTCAGAAGAAAGCGGGCCTTGAAAGCACCGCCGCATGCATGCGTAGCCCTGGCCCTGCACGGCCAGGCTCTGGAGCAGCTCCGCCGGCCCTGCACCCGCAACGCGCCTACACCGCAGCTCGGGAATCCTCCCGCAGCTGGCAGACGTCGCTGCACGTGGGTTCAGAGAAGCCACAAGTTCTCATTTATTTGTATCTAGAAAGTGTTTCTAATGTATTCAGAAGCAATCAGTTACGGTAGTGCAAAAACATTACGGGCATGCTCAAACCAGCTTAGATGCGCTGAGATTCGGATATAACTAGGCTGAGTTTAGATCCGTGTGCTCAAACCAGGGCAAAGTTACTGCTGGTAAGACTTTGCATAGTAAGGGAATATCAGGAAGAGTTTTAAAAAGGCATATACGTCCAACAAAGGATGGAGTGAAGGCGTGCCTTTACACCTTCTTACATGCTTCGCTATTATTTCTCAATCCCAGTCCCTCAACACAAACTGGCCCAAACAATGACAATTAAAAAAAACCCCCGACTCATAACAATCTGAAGCAAATAGTAAGGTTTGCTTCGAGTCAGGTTCAATACATGGGTCAGGTTCAATACAATAAAAATTGGAAGTCTGAGAAATGTATAGATTTCTATCCAGACTATTTCCAAGACCCCTTTGTCACTTGTAAAATCTAACTAAATACCTGTAAAAGTCTTAAGAACTTCTCACTTTAGAGAGGTGACAACCACTAAATACACAAAAACCCCAAGTAAGTCTGCTCTGCAGCTGCAGTGCAACAGCATGTGGGGTAAAAACACTTAATGAGTCTCAAATATAGTAAACTTACAAATGTCATTTGCTTCATATTTTAGAAAGTTGAGTTAATGCAATATTAATGTCTTGTGAAAGATACTGGTAACCCTTCCACCTAGTTATGGCACTGGCACGGTAAAGACAATCAAGTAAAAAAACCCCTAAACTTTGATGAAAAAGACGCTCTATGTAAACTTGAAGACACATAATCAGGCTTCGGGCTATGCAGTTCTGTAATGTCAACAATGCAACCAACATTAACCATGGATTTGGGCAACCTCGTTTTACAGGTTATTTGTGGGGGTGCAGTGGTATACGGACATCTAGTTTGTGGCTCCAGGAAAGGCTTAGCCTTGAGATAGAGTTATAGATGGCTACGCAGGGCTTCTGTACACTGCGTTCTTGGATCCAGACACAAAAAGTCTCTCTAAATCATATTTTAGATGCCTAAATACACCATTTAGGTAGGGCACTGTCTTCTCTGTTTTCAGAGCCTGAGACAGTAACAGCCAGTGAGGTGCATATATAAACACAGTAAACAGATGTGATAAGATAATGTACCAGTATCTGAAAGGCTCTATTATCCTAAACCACCGCAGACCTGTATGACCAGGTTGTACTATAATCCCTCCTACATTTCTAAAGCCCGGACCTTTGTGGCTTTATAGGAGACACGTGGTATGAACACTTTGGTTCTTCAACTCCTTCTTTTACAAAGCACATACAGCTATTTTAATAAGTACTTTGGAGCAAGACTTCTCCACTTACATGGCAAAAATCAGCCCATATTTAGGTATACATGAAAACATATTATTACTTTTATTTATAGTTAAAAATAGGGTGTGAACAACTGTGTTAGTAAGCTTGCCAGAGTCACTAGTGCCCTGACACAACAAGAAGTTTGAATTAAAAAGTTTGTATTTACCTAAGCTAGACTGGAAGCCTGGGTTTGTTTTCACCACCTTCTACAGACCTCACTTGACTTCTCATTTTAAAAGCCTTAAATGTGGATTAATAAGATTTCTTTCTAGACAAGGGCATCTTCTCATCTCTAGTTCCCTTGATATCCAACTATTTACTTTTTTTCCTTTGATATTTTCTTTTCCTGTGCCGTAAGCACGATCTCCAAGCACTGCGCAGCAAGTCAGTAAACTGACAGGGTGGGGATGACAGTTGTGATGTTTCTTCAAACTGTGACAACCAACCAAAGAAACCCCAAACAAACCAATTATTGCTGACTTTGAGCAAGAGAAGCTTTACATCAATGCGTAGGAAAGGATGGCTGTTACCTCATTATTTCCTGAATGTTTAAGTCAGAGTTCCAGTTCTTTTCAATTCCAGGTACGTGACCCATCCCAACAACACCAACTACAACAGCTGGGATGTATTTTCTAGGTTCAGCTGAGAAAGAAAGATGGAAAAAAAGGAACACATCAGTAAAATAACGAATTTCAAGCTATAACCATAGGCAATGTGTGAGATTACAAAACAGAATTTTCCAAGAGGTAAGGACTCTTATTACTAGATATTAAAAATCTGTTACATACTGGAAGTTAATACTTATCTCACCTACTGCCTCTTATGTTGAAAGTCTGAAAAAGAAAATCAGCACGGTTTCTGGATTTTCAGGAAATGTTTGTTTCAGTGAACAGACCTGGCCAGGGCTCATACTCCAGCCTTAGGCCAAGAGGTTCTGCAGATGCAAGCTAAACTTATTTATATTTCCTCCACTGCGTAGGTCACGTTTCTGTACTGCTTATCAGGAACAGCCCTGGTCTTTGCTGCCTCCTGAACAGAGAACTTTCTCTGCCACTTTGGACAGTGGCAGCTGGCACACAGCCAAACTGTGACAAGCCCTGGGCTAACAAGCAGAATGAACAATCAGAGAACAGCGCTCAGGACCACACCTGCCGCTGTTGAGTTTGCTGTTACAGACCCGGCCCCAGCAAACCCAGCAAACCATGGGTGGCTGGTGCACAGCAGCTGGCAGGACAGACACCACCAATCCGCTTCAACACATGCCAGCTCCCACCGTCACCTCCCACCTACCATCCATATTCCATTCCACAACACCCACTGGAATTTAAAATGTTGTTCCTGAAAGTTTTGGGATTGCCTCTTCCCCAGGGAAAAAAAAAGCACTGCACAATAGAAAGTTTCCTGTGAATTATTTTTAAGTAATACTAATCAGGCTGCTTTCTTATGGGGAAAACTATATGTAAGTACAGTACAGAAATAAATGTGAGCAAGTCATGCTGTCTTGCTTTAGATATCCGTCTCTGTTTTCCAGGAATGAATTCTGGTCTAGGGTTGCTCTAAATCAGAGCTGCAACGACAACAGAGACAGAACACAGCACCTCAGCACATCCCATCCACTCCAGCCTCCACTTACACGTTCCCATTTGCTGCTGGTTGGGATTCAAAGACGATACCAGTAATGTTTAAAGCCCTGCCTGAAACTTAGTCCTAAAAGAAACTTTTATCCCTCTCTGAATAGTCTGTGTGGAGTAAAGTTTGACTGAAAAACTAAATGTCAAAGTTTCATTTGCAAGCTCTTTGGAAGAGTTCAGCCAGGCAAACAGTCCCACAAAGGCTGGGAACCAACCAGTCCTAGTTTAGGAATGTATCAGACCAAAAGTATGTTTGTGTCCTGCAAATAATGTCCAGGAATTTCCCCTTATTACGGCCCTACAATAGCAAGTGATGTGGACAATCGTGATGATACCCTATTTCTGCTCCTTTGAATCATGGAGTTTTGTATTTTTACTATGAATCTTAAGTACATAATCTGCCCCCCCCTTCTTTTTTACTTTTTGCCTCTCGTGAGCATTTTGTCTTCTATTTTAAGCCCTTCATAATGCATATAAACCCCTTCCAGTTTCACAGACGTTCACTAAACCAACGATGCAGAGACTGAGCTTTTAGGAAGGTGGACTTAAAGCATGGCGGTGGGGGGGAGCAGGGGAACTGCTACGCAATTGCTCTTGTGGCTCATGACCCAGCCAGGGCCAATGATAAAACTAAATTTTCAGCCTGCTCTTTGGACTGAATAACTGAATGCATCTGTGCCTCTTTCAGCCTTATCAACTGAGCCAACAGGAAATACTGTGTGTTTGGACAAACTTTATGAAGGCACCACTGAGGTAATATTAGGCAAGGGAGATGCAAGAACACAAGTGCAATCACTTCGCTATTTTTCCATCACAAGACAGTGCCAGAGGTCTGCACTGAAGTGATTAAGTATTGTCTTAGGATAGCAAATAAGAGGTAACCCATACCTCAAGTATGCTTATATATAGGAAGGGCAAGCAGATCACTTATGGCAGCAAAGTACTTCCAAAGGCTAGAGAAATGCAATTATTCTTATGCCTATACTTCGCTAAAACATGAGGAGTCACACGTTTCGTCATCACTGCCACTTCATCAGGATTTCTAGCAGCTCAATTTAAGCAAAGTCTTAACAACACTGAAATTAGAGGTAATTACTTGAGCAAGAAATGTGTTCCCGAGCAACTAGAGATGACAGTGAGATACCAGGGAGGAAGTGAGACAAGATAACAGAAGCCTAAACTGTCCCATGCTGTGCTGCAATATCAGATGCCTGCCTTTTTTGTCAGGCTAATTAGTATTTTCCAGTTTAAAATAGCACGATGAGAAAGGAATCATAATTTGGAGTCTACTGCTCTAGCTGGTTGCAACAGAAGAGTAATATCCCTTTTTAATTTTTTTTTTAAGCACTATAATCTTACGTAACATGTGGCACACATGAACAGAACATCCCAGATTTCCTGAGAAGAACTGAACTTTGGACTAGCACACAAAGAACACTTTTCTGGTTATGATATATGCTTTAAAACAATTACTTTCTGAGGCTCGAGGTAGTTCTATCTGCTTTGCTGCTTGCTTCAGCATGTAGGTCAAGTAAATATCTCGTTCCGAGACAATCGTTCGATGAAGATCAGGGAATTCTCCAATCATTTCTGCCATCATCTGCTCCAGTAAATCCTTCTGTTTGCATTTCTCCACATCATCTTTACTGAAAGAAAGGTAAGTTTTCTCAGTATCTGTCATGCCTTTAAAGCCCAATACAGACAAATCACAATAAAACAACTGGGTATTATACATGTTACTCACCTAAATCCATGCTCCTCCCTCAGTTCTTTTCTCCAAAAGCAAAACAATCTCCCTAAACCTGTAAAACTGGCTACCTAAGAATGCCTCTACAGTGAGGGGAAGGGAAAGAAGAGAGGTTACTTGCCTCTAGGCAGTGTAACTGGATTTTCACCCTTCCCAGTTTGAAACTGACAACTCAACTGAGCAAAAGCAGGAGGACTTCAAAGGAAATAGTTATCATGGTGTCCCACTTCCAGTGTATCTTAATAAGCTTACAAGATGCAACACAGAGCACACCCGAGGAAGCAGATCTGATCACTGAACACACAAGGGCTCTATTTAAGGAACAAAAAAAAAGCACACCATAATACACAGTCTGGGGGGATGGAAAGAGT
Organism: Chionis minor; assembly: GCA_013398295.1. NCBI lineage: Eukaryota > Metazoa > Chordata > Aves > Charadriiformes > Chionidae > Chionis > Chionis minor. The sequence continues at coordinate 744,371 of VZSF01011189.1, forward strand.
CCTGCAGGTTCCTAGTGTCAATCACACGTCTTCAGCAGGGAAGTCAAAGTTATAGATCAATTCCTTGAACAGAGGAGTAGGAAGTGGGCAGGAAATAAATAAATAAAAACTACAGCAGTAAATACTAGTAAGCTTTTAGATTTTTTTTTTTAATAGGTGCTGTTAACCTTCTGTTTGCACACACAGCTGTGGTACAGTCACAGTTTGTGGCAACAGAAATCATCTGGTTTTGCATCACTGTCTACTGAAGGATGATGGCAAACATGCTTTCTTTAGTTTCCAAGATCAAAAGAACATTACAAACGTCAACAGGGACAACCAAAATGAGAAATGAATTGCTAGCTTTCAACAGATCATAGAGGAACCAGACTGACATAAATTTGATATTTAATTATTACTCCATTTTCTGTAGTTGCTGTAGTCTGCACATGAGCTGTGCAGAGCTCCAGTCACAGAGTACCAAAAAGGCTGAGTACAAAGTAGTCCCCAACTTCCTTTCCAACTCCTACCTGCATGTTACTTTTAAAACAAAAATCCACCAATTGTACAACAACTGCAATGTTATGTCCAAACTTCAGAGTGAAGCTAGTGAGCTTATACCGCAATTATCTTATTACTGCAGTTGAAAACCCAAATGTTTGTAGGTGAACATAAGAACAGGAGAAATATATCCTGCAACACCCCCCAAAAGCCTGCACATAGTTTCATGCTGGTAAGAGACTAGTAAGAAAACTTACTTTGTGTATGAACGGTAGTTAATAGATTGAAAGAGAGTCAAACTCATTTTACAGATGAATGTAATGGCAAGTGTTTACAGGAAATGACAATTAAGTAAATACTAAAACTTGACAACAGAAGGTTTGATTGAGCTGACTACAGCTTGAACTCTAGCACAATTTTAAAAGCCTGAAAAAAATGCCATAGATCACTTAATGAGCTGCGCAGAGCTCCAGTCACAGAGAACCAGAAAGGCACCGAGATCCAGGGACCAGGTGCACGGGGAGCCCATTTGTGGCAAGCCTCTGACCACTCTGAGTCTGGTAGGAGCAGGCTGAATTTAGGAGGACAGCTGTGCATGTGTTCTCTCCCAGTGAAAGCACGTTATCACAGGCTTACTTGCGGCCAGAAGGAAAGGGGAAGCAAACTTGGCTTAGCACAAACTTGCCCTTTCGCCTGAAGTGCAGGGGAAACCAAACTGAGCTGTGTGAGAAGTATTACCATAAGGCTAAAAAGTTCCTAACAACGTCCCTTTAAAAAGGCAATAATCATTAAGAGTCCACATGTTGTTCACAGACTTTAAACATTTTCTCTTGTCCCAAAAATCTGCTCAGACAGCAAACTCAGTTCTCAAGCTGCTCTGATCTAGATGCAACTTAGCAGAGCAGGCCCACATCCTTTGGAACACTTAAGTATAAATCAGCACACCGAGGCCCTACTCTCTTCCATTTACAGTACCAACACACAGCAGTGGGAAAGATTTTACTTGCAGCATAAAAATAAAAGAAAACATTTCAGCACCAAATCTTTCACTTCACCTGAAGTAATGTACCAACAGACAAAGAAAGAGCTCAAACAAGATCAGAAAGCAGCTTTCTTTTCAAAACTATGGATTATTACAGGGTAGTTTGTGTATTTACCCTCCTCACTAATGTCAAGTTTCACTACATCAGGCTAAGTATGGAGGACTTCCAGCATACGGGATGCTTATTCATACCTGATTGGGTCAGATAAGAAGCAAAGGCCCCAGGCAAGCTTGACTTTTTGCCAGAAAGAAAGTGCAGCAATAGCTCTCTTAAACGTAACAGGGATGGGTCGGTCTCCAAGGTGGAATTTACAGAAAGGTACTTTACTGGCCTGAAAGAGAAGGTACAAATCACTAGTCAACATTTCATCCTTCTTAAAAGAATGTTTGTTTTACTGTGTCACACAAGGTATCTTAAAAAAGAACACATAGTGTCATACTTCAACATCGAAAAATATTTTGGCTTTGCAGTACATAAAATTTCAAAAATACTACTTTACAAAGGAATGCCTCAGCTACAAGATGCAGTAGGTATTGCAGTAAAAACATTAAGTTGTGATGCCGCCCTCTTTAGGTTACTTTTACCTAAACAGAAAGCTGCTGCTTATGACTATTTAAAGTGAATAGATGGGGCTCAGTACCTGTCTGTGTCTGATAAAGCCTAAGGTGAAATGACTGTGCTCACTTTGCTTTTACCTAGGGTTTGTCAGAATCACAAACCTATCAGTTTGCCATGGTAAAATATATTCAAGAAGGAGTTTATGAAACCACAGCTGATGCCAGATACCACACAACAACGTGGGGTGAGACTTTGCTATAGCTTAGACTGACAAATTTTAGCACAGTACAGAATTTCTCGGAAATTCTTTGCTAAGCATACCTGTTTAAAAATTTTAAACCACCACTTTAGAACAGGATGGAGCTAATACGTGCATATTTTTTTCTTTCGCACTTAAAATGTTTCACTCTGGTCTGAAGTGTTCAGGAAAATAAGCCTTAAAACATTTTTCTTAACGATAAATACACCAAATTATTCCAGATTCTTTAACAACTATGTTATCTCAGATTTCCTTACTAGTACCTAATATACATAAAAATAGCAGGATACATTCTGCAAGGTGGATACAGTGAAAAATAGCGTCTCAGTATTCCCAGACAAAAAAAGAGTAGTTGTGATATACAGTAGAAGTCCAACTACTATTTATTTCCCAGTATCACAGCTGGCAGTAGAACAAAAGGGAATGTTAAAACACCAAACAGGACTAACAGACCAGTCAGATATTGTACTTCCCCTAACATTCTTTCTAGATATGTTAGATCTCACTAATGTTTTAGAGTTTGTTTTCAAGCCTGAAACCTTGATGCCACCAACGGTGGGAGCACGATCCATATACAGAATTCAAACACAAATATTTAATAGGAACAAAATAAATAATTAATGACAGAAAACAAATGCCATGAGAAATATCATCAGGAAAATCCCTTATTGTGTAAAGCCTTTTTGGAGTTGCTTTCATGCCACTTACAGCTACAAACCTCTGTACTTTTGAGTACACTTTGAAGCTGAAGATGATTCTTACTGCTCCATAGGCTTCAGCACAAGTATGGCCAGAAAGCTCTTTTCTAGTCACTAACAAATGGTTTTATTGAGTTCAACTCTGGGAGCAAAAGGCCAGTAATTTGACTTCAGAAAAAACATTTGAAGTTCACACCTCCTTGAAAGCCTCCCTGAATTCTCCTCCTGGGGCCATTCCCAGCTGTTCTGTGATGTGAGCAGAAACCTTCAGAAGCAGCATTTGCATCAATCCAGACATGACGCCATTCTGGTGGAAAAGGGCGAAAAACATTTAAGAAAACAGGAAAAAAAATAGTTCAATAAGCTGTGTGGATTTCTCTGAAGAACAATGCACTGTTCACAGTCATGAAAACAACCTTAATTATCTTAGTGAAGAAGCAGCACTGAAGTTACCTTTTAGAGCCAACTCACTAATCAATATAGCTCTTAATTCAATTTCTATCCATTATGAAATAGCTTTTCACTTCAGCGTGCAGCTAAAGGATTCTCCCTTTCAACAAAAAGGTATGGCAGAGTTAAGAAAGGACAGCCAGACTTACATCAGTCTACATTTACTACACCTGCTTGAAGAAAGATTTGAATAACTGAATAGTAAACCACCTCACACTGTGCATTTAATTTTTCTTGATCTATCTGGTTAGAAAAAAAGGGACCACAAGAGTACATTCCATTGAACGTACGCTGAACGCCATGTAATAGAGATCCTGAAAGGGAAATAGCTAGTGGTCTAACCATAACCACCACCACAATCCTGAGAAACACTAGCCTGAGCACTGGTTAGGGTAACAGCCGCAGAAACATAGAGTACACGACACTGCCGTGCATGACTTCAGCACATAAGGCCTTAGAAAAGACCTCACAGTCCTGAGTATGACTCACTCCCACAAGCAGACCAAAGGCTCCACCTCACACAAAGTCTTTTTTTTTTTTTTTTTTAATCTAATCAGTGGCTGAGTGTTACCTGTCCCCAAGCATAAACTGTGCCTTGGTTATGCATCTCCTCCAGTTTGGCATCAGTCCACACCACCATACCACTACCAAAAGGAGCATTCCCCCTTCCCTCGCCAAAAGTTAATTCCCTGCTATATCACCAGCTTCCTGCAACTGAAGATGAGGTTACACAGGACAGCTTGAGTTAATATAACTGCTTGAAGTTACCAGAGGAAGTTCCTTGCTCGAAGGGCCATGCTCAAATGACCCACCCTGTGCCAGATCTGATGTTTGTGTCACCTCTCCCAAAGGCTGTAGGCAGTTTCTGCAGGTCAATGGACTCAAGAGTCACTGAGGACCAGAACTGACAGGAGAGAGGGGCTATTTTCAAAGCCATCTGCTTTATCATGGCTATAAGCTAGCAAGCACGGCAGAAAGACAGGACACTGGCCTCCTGGGGAGAGATGAGGAAGAAAGAAGGCAGGTGAGAAAAAGGGCTTTCAGCATCCTTGAGATCCAGTTCAAAAGCCTGGGGGACAAGGGTTTCCAGAAATTCAGAAAAGATGCACATGAAAAGAAAACTTGGATAATGCAGCTTGAGGTCATTTGCTGGCTGACCTCCCCTTCAGGCCTGATGTATTTGAAGTTGCATTTTTACAGTGACAGTAAGATTCATCCTGCGGGCTAACAGAGATGCATCTTTGAAGCATGTCTGAGTCTTTTATGCTCTTAACTTGCATGAAACTCAGTGCCTGCCGTATTTGCTCAGTAACGAAGAGATAAAAGGTGACAAGCAGCCGTACGTAGCAGCAACCAGCAACAACTGGCCAGCCACAAAGTGTTGGGGGATAAAGAACAAAATGTATGAAAAATGATGGGTGCAAACTAGTAAAATAGGTTACCATCAAGAACAGATTATTCAATGTCAGATAAAGGAAAGTTGCCTACAAAAGAACATTAAATCCTGAGTGGCTGGCAATAATTTCACAGGATAGATGCAACAGCTATGAACACAAAGCAATGCACATGTAGAAAGAAACTGAACTGCACAGGCAGATGGATGCAGAGCTATTAGCACACGGAAGACAGAAAGAGTAATACCAGTTTTATCACCTCAGTGTTCAGTAGCAGTCAGAAGGCAAGAAGAGTGAGAGAGATTACCAGGAAAGGAATGAAATAGAAACAATGTGCTGCTGTAGTATCATTAGCAGAGTCTTGTCTTGAAAACAAGATACTTGAACTAGAAAATGTGCAAAGAAATACCAAACATATGAGAAAAGATTAAACTTTAAATACTCCTGAGGCTTGGGAAAGGATGACTGAGGCAGATATACTCTGTCAGACAGTGTGACTAGCATGGAGACAGTGAAAAGGACAGGACAAGAGAGGAATGAATACTCAGGTAAAGTACAACTGCAGGCTCTAATGCCTTTCCCCAGGCATCTGTTACTGGCAGCTGCCAGAGCGCTTCTGGAGCAGATAAATCTTCCACTGGATTCAGCACAGCCATGCTTGTACTATGTATGGGAACACGACCTAATCGGGGGGCCCTGCAGTTACACTCTGGCTGTGTAACAAGTCACAGATCCAGCACTAACTGCAGAACTGCGGGCAAAACCAAACTGTTTGTATTTTAGTCCTCTGGATTTCTTCTTTTAAAAAACCCCAATTCCCATGGATGCAGCCCTGTGCAAACACAGCCTTGCCACCTGGGGCCTGGAACTGGTTTTCCCACTGCTGCAAGTGCACCGGAGGTCAGACTTGAAAGCGCAAGTGACAGCAGCCTGCTCCTGTGCATACGGACGTACCCACCATCCACCAATTCACATCACACCCATTTTATTTAACAGGACAATCCTAAACACAGAGGGCTGCATTACACAGTGCAAAATGAGAGCCTTTCACTGTCCAGAAGCACTAAAAAAAAATCCAACACTACGATATATTTCTGCACAAGTTACTTCAGCCTTAAAGGAGTAGGTTAAAAACAGTGAGGTTGAGCTAAGATTTTGCTGCCACCACCCGACTTTCTCTTCTGTCCCAGAACAAGGTTTCTCAACTCCTCTGCATCAGGACGGGCAACCATACATCCACCTAGGGACATGGTAGAGCTGAACAGCAAGCCCTGTTCAGACTGCCAGGAGGCCACGGCAGGGACACAGAAGGGAGAGTTGGAAGCAGGAAGCCAGGGGAGAAAAGACAAAACTCGTTTTACCAGTTAGGTTTAAGCTAACTGTTACTGTGCATCTTCAGGTAACCCGCATGTGAGCCAGATACCAGCCTGTACTGTGTTGCTTCGCTTAATGGAAAGTAAACAGGTAGTTCTCTGCAAACAACTGTAAGGGTTTTGAAATCCAAGGAGGGGCTAGAGGAAGGCTGTTTTTAGCCTCCAACAGTTGCTTGATAAGCTGTGAATACCAGCAACCCATTGCAAGCGTGTAATAGTTTCATGTTAACACACTGCTCAGTTCCCAACTCAATTGAGAGTAATAGAATGCAATTTTACTGCTTAAGATTTAAGTGCAAGTGATCATAAAGAGTCACAGTTTTCTTCTCCTAATTTTATACTCAAGGATGAAAGCTACAAGCAGTTTTGACTTTTGCTGTAACTTCTGGGCCCAAATGCTCATTTCAATGAGAAAGGACAACTGAAGCATGACTGATCAAGTAACTTACCAGCTGGTTTGATTTTTACCAGAGAAAAAACTGAGACACTGTAATTTAGCATGAGGCAGCTGAACTGTTTTTCCTGGTTTTCCCTATATGCTGCTGCTACTTAATCAATGGGGGAATATTGGGGTTTTTTTTTGGTTGAGACTATAGAGAGAAATATATTATTTAAAAGGCACCATGTCCAGATCTTATTATTTGCATTATTTCTGGTGACAAAGAAGAATAAGATTGAGTTGTAACAACAGGAAGGATCTTTGTATTATTCTCTGGCTTTGGAGCCTACACAGTCCGTATTTCCTACTCTCTGCACACAAGAACACTTCAAGCCCTGGTAGGAAGTGCTAATGACAAACTTGCCAACACAAATTTTCATCACAGAGAAGAAAAGTCTGGTATTTTACTTTGATGGTCCTTTTCCTCTTAACAGAGAAGCACAGCAAGAACCGTTGCATTTAGCTTTGATATTTACAAAAAAAAAAAAGAAAAAAAAAAGATGTGCCCTTTGACTACGTCAGAAGACCCCCAGCTATACTGCTCTGGTTGTTGGGGACGTGCAAACTTTTCACTACCTGCATCAGAACAATCCACCTTACCTAAAATAAGCAGATGGATGCAGTAACTCATGCAATATGCATGTGTTTTGCAATGTTCTTTCCTTTGATAGGACATAAATAAAGAAAACAGGAAAGACGCATTATTGCCTAATTCTATGAGTCAGAAAGCCTGCACTAAGACACTATGTGCACGCACATGCAAATAGGCAAGCCCCTAGCCACTGCAAGTGGTTCTGTGTGGATGCAGAATATATGTATAATATTATTTGAGGGATGCAATCCTGGAAATTCCCCAGTTAAATCAGTAAAACAATTCCAATAAATAATTACCACACAACCAAATTAAAAATCTATGGATTTGTTCATTCAACTGGACACTGGAAACCCTTCTTACTGTTGACCACGTATTGCCATTCTGATCAAATATCCTGTCAACTTTGGGCTGTTTAACTGTGCCTAGCTTAAAATTACTTAAATACAAGTAACTGGGGGAAACTGGAAAAAATACAGACCACACATCCTAGACAACAAACTGCCAGAATGCTTATAATTTGAATAGACTCTCACATTTTTCAGTCCAGCTTTTTCAAGAAATCTCCCTCAAGGACTACTGTCAATTAGGAACTACTCAAAAGACAAGTGATAAGAATTAAAGAGAAAGAGCAACACAATAGCATGAAGAAGAAACACAACTAAACAGATCATGACAGACAACACCAAAATTAAGTGCTCCTTAAATTGTTGTGATACAGATGCAGATTGCTGGAATAATATTCATATTTAAATATATCAGCGGAGCATTAGAAAGTTAGACTTATGTGCTGCAAATGGTGCAACTGTTAAAGCCAGGAGGATTCCTGCCGAGGTCAACAACTACCCAGACAGTCCTGTTCTGGATCAGAAGCCCTCAATACTGCAGCTGGAAAAAAAAACAACCCACCAAGAAAAAAACCCCAAAATCCCACCAAACCTAACTTTGCCACTGTAATGGCCCTCTCACCTAGGTGAGCAGTATTAGGTTCCCAGCTAATGGGAACACGTAACAATAAAGTTACGATTGGTCGTAACTTGAGAAATTGCTCCTAACACAAACCTTTAAGTCTCACTGTGGGAATCATACCTGCTTTATAGCTTGTTGAAGTTTTTCCAGATTTATTTCTTTGGCTTCTTTTAGTAGCGTCTTTTCATCCATCTTTAACATAGAAACCCTGTACTGGCATAATTCCACCACAACTACATCAGGCTGCACTTCTTGTATTGTCTGAAAAAGATGAGTTTATTTACACCAGTTTAGTAAGTATTAAACAGAAATGGAGCCAACATCGATACTTTCATGAGAAAAGGGACTTAATAAAAGCACATGCTAGCAATCATTTTCAATTAAAATAACAGTGAAAGAGTAAATAAGACCTCCAAATCACTATGTATTGAAAAAAACCATTAAGGAATATGACAATGAAATGCTTTAGTTACTGGATGCTTTGGGACAGGAAGATGTAGAACACTTTTTTTTTTTGGGGGNGTTAAACTTTTCATATTCACAAAGTTCCTTTGACCATATTCTGCGATCATTTGCAATCTGAGTTAGAATAGGCTTTGCAAGAACCATGGTTGATGATTCTGGTGTAAGATTCACCCCCCCTCTAGCTCCTGGTGAAGAAAGCCACTCTAAAACCACAGACTTTGCATGAGAACCGTATGAAATAGTTGCTACTTTCACTAGAGCTTCAGACTTATTTGCATCTTGAGATCGGAATACAAGTTTAGGGCGGCATGGTTTTACAGCTCAGTGTTATACAGCCCCGGCACACAGCAGCTGTAAACTGCAGTTTCTGTTCTAGGCTCTGTATCTTCTCAGCACATCCCCGTCACGGTGAGTATGCAGCAACCATAGTGCGCACTGTCAGCGTGACGTGATGCTGTATCGTGACAGGCAACATAATCTTCACTGGTGAGATTTCTGCTTTTAACACTGGCACTATACCTGCATTTGTTGTTTAAGGACAAATAAAAATATTTGAGATGGGAAAGCAACATACTGCATCGAAAAACTAAGACACTGTGTCTGCCTCTTGGCTCATCCCACAGCACCGTTAGCCCACCAGCAGGTAATGAGGAAAACAGTCCGGAGGTTACAGCACAGAAGCAAGTCAGAGAGCTGGATTTCATTCCGCTCAATGCTAAGTTGACAACATTATAAACATGCTGCTGAATGGGCTCCCACTTAGCATTTACCTTCACTACATCCTTTTTACTGCTGTCACTGAAGTGGGCTGTTCCAACCACGTATACTTTAGAACCATCCTCGGTGTCAAGCTCGGTCACAGTGCTTGGTAAACTAGGCTTTTTTTGCCTCTTCTTCATCTTCATCTCCAGGAGAATTTTAAAAGCATCTGCATCAGCTATAAATGTACGGAAAAATAGAAAGCATGCATGACTATAAAGTGCAGGTAAGTAAAACAGAAAATAAAAATATCACCACTAAACAGCAGAGCAGAGCTAAAAGGCCATTGATTTACCACTGTAATCTTACATTCAATTCTGAGGCTACATCATTGAGAGTGCCACCACTGGAGAGGCTGCCTCCAAGCATGGGTCTCAGTCCAGGTTTCCTACCCTGTGGACACTGGGACAGGTTGTCCACGCAGTTCAGTAAGGGAAAGAGAGAAGCTGTGTGGCAGGTGAGGTGGACAGAGAAGCAAAGAATACTTAGAAAAGGTATACACTAAATTGAAAAAAAAAAAAGCATTTTTTTTTTTTTAAGTTGTAGAATAAAAGCGTTCCCTTTTGGGATTTTATCTGTATAAACGATAGCAACACATGTACACTGGTGTGAGTACACGGTAAAGTCACCTGTACATACTGGCAATATAGGATACCTACAGTACCAATCTTAGCCTTTTCTGTGATTAGCACACCAGGGCTCAGCATACAATTGAAAATTAAACCTTAAGAGGTATTCAGGTCAGGAAAGCAATTGTTCTTGCCTAGTTTCAACAGCAAACTATTTAAGACCAAAATGGTACAACGTGAGTTCAGCCCATCTATGTCAAGCTTGCCATGGAAAACAGAAAGATCTAACCAGTTCAATCACAGTTGCTTGTTAAATGCTAGAAAGCCTCATTAACTGAGCTAGAGGAGCTTCAGTTTTACACCAATGGAAAAATATAGTAACTTCAAATGAGTCAACTTTAAGCTGTAATGCATCTTAGAAAAAAAGTAAAAAAAAAAATCATCAAGTAGGAAAGCAGAGTTTTGTTTCCAACCAACTCTCTTTCTCTGACAAGCTGCTGCACAAGTTAGCAGAGGTCTCAAGTGGTCCAGAAGCCTGGAATAGGATCATAACCCCAGGGGAAAAAAAAAAATATGTTAGTGAACAGTTTGCAGGCAGGATGTCAAAGATGCAGATAAGTTACAGCCTCCTACCATACATTCATTCATTTCATGAACCTGGTTTAGCTATGTGGCTCTGGCCCCAGATCTGTCCCACAAATATTTATCTCAAGACTTTATATTTAAAAAAAAAATAAAATCAAAACCCTAAACAAAAGCCACCCTCCAACATACTTCTTCGTTAGCATTTTAGTAGCCTACTACTTCACGGTCAATACCCAAGAACGCGGTGTGCTGCAATCAGCACAGTCTGATCTAAGACCATGTTGCTGCCAGAACAGAGGGTGATGCTAAGGAGGGGGCAAGGAAAACGTGACAGTAAAAGGAAGGAGAAGAGGTAGGGCTGTGGCATTTATAGCACTCGGCCACAAAGTCATAAAAGCAGACATAGATCAAGCAAGATCTACCCAAGCAAATATTCTGCCTCCCAAAATGGTCAAAAGTGGATATCTAGGGAAGACTATAAGAAACGGGGAAGTGTGCACGATAATACTCCCCCAGCCTAAAACCATTTATCGCTCAGATTGTTCCCGTTGAAAGTGGTTTCCATGTATTCAGTAACCCTTAAAGGATTTAATTTCTATTTTTTTTTCAAGCCTTCACCTCATATATATATTCAGAATAATGTTTCATGTGAAGAAAAACCTGCTACAACAGTGCAGCACCAGATGTTACCATTTAAGGACATAATCAAGGAAAACATTCTCAGAAGCAGCTATGTTTTTTATTAAACCAACTTCTATATCTGGAGAAAAAAGCGACACAAAAAATTAATCTGCTGCTTTAAGTCTGAATGCTACTCCCATACCTTTAGTCAAGGCTCTGTTTGCTCCCATGGTTGTTATTTCTGAAAGCTGCAATCCCCAAGGATTATTCAGCAGCTTCAGCATTATAGTAATGTTGCTGTGACCCACTAGTTTGACATAAGGTGGTTCAGAGCCTATGATTTGCCAAACCCCACAATCTGAATGTTCCTGTTGTTCAAAACGAGCATCATGTACATCAACATCAGAATGGTATATCAAACACAAAGCAAATCCTAAGAAGCCTTTCTTTTCACCTCCCGAGAAAGAAGCGTCTGTTGTTATCTGATCCTTACCACTAGAAGGTAAGGATTGGTACTGTTCCTGTGTATCGTAAGACAGTTTTGGCTGGAATACTTCCATCCCCACATCCTGCAGGCTTGGCCTTCATACCAGAACATCATCATACTGGCATGGGCAAAGTATTCCACATGGCACAACTGATTTAACATCCTAACACCAGATGCCAAAAGACCGGAGGACACATGTACTTATCCATCTCTGGCTTAGAGAGCAACAACTGAGCTTCAAACAAGACCAAGTATATCTATTAAATCAAAAACCATTTGCTTTCTTTTGAAAGCATGGGAGCAGCAAACTGACAATCTACATGCCATTGCTCTTTTCAAATTTGGGTTACACAACTGCGCCTTTCTACAAATTATGAACAAATTAAGTCAGATACGATGACCTCATTTGCATCTCACTTTTCTGCTACCAGCTACATCCTTATTAGGTAAGGAAAAGGCATGGACATTTAGCTTAATATACTTCCAACGTGACACACCCTCCCCAGTCAAACCAGAAACATACAGATATTCTGCGATACACTTGACGTTTCCTTTGGGCCATCTTCTGGTGCATCAGAGGAGGACATTGGACCTGCAGCAGCCTGTATGAAACAAATTCAAAAGGAGGCTGGGAATTATTCTGAAATGTTTTAATACATCTTTCCCCTTGTGAGTTTGCTTGATTTGAACCTACATATAATATTCAAGCAAGTAAATAATTTAAGCAGAGTCAACAGTTCAAAACATCTGTGGTTTTACCACTGCTTTTCTCCTAGCTGGATAAATAAATAAATGCATAAATATCCTAGCTGGATAGAAAGAACACATTAAAAAACTATTTCATGCGTATTTTAAAAGATAATATTTGTAACTGACATGCAGTTTAAAAAAACTAACAGTCCGATTCTAGAATAAAGAGATCAAGTTTATCTCTAACACTACTACAGTGTTTCCTGTGTTAGAAACTTAAAATGTACACCAACTATTATAATACCATTCCATTTATAAGATGGCATATTTGACTCAACTACTAGGCAGTATTAGTTTGTCAGGAGTCTGACAAAGTTCATCAGCACTCGCAATAACACACATATCCATTCAAGAAGAGCCTGGTTAGGTATTATATTCTATTGGAATAAGTGTAAGTTAATTACACAATATGTACATCCAATCTGACAAAGTTTGTGTGTGTGTGTTGACTTCACACACATCAGAAATCAAAGCCAAAAGTATGCAAAGCATCTGCATAGTTTTCTTCTCTAAAGGATCAGAAGGCAATCAAAAAGATTCCCCAAAAGTGACTTTCAAATATTATCACTAGAAGTACATGGGGCAGGTCTTTGGCTAACAAAGCCTTTCTTATTTTTAACTAATAGGCAAGTTTTAAAACCCGTGCATATTATTCAAACAATGCCAGTCATTCAGCCTATATCATCCAGACCGGAAAGGCAGTTAGGGCAGAAGAGAGATTTAAGAATCAGGGAAAGCTCAACCATAAACGGTCTTTAGGCAACTACGCTAATTCAATCAAAAAGTTAGAGACAGGATGTGAATCCATCATCATTCAAGTACCTTCCAAATGAAAGGCAGTATTAACGAGCCAGCAAGCAGGCAGCAAGCTCTCCTGAAGGATGTCAGCTTTTTAGCTAGAATGACTGGTTTATTCACTTTGTACTTAACCTAGTAAGATTTAAAACAGGACTGTACAAAGCACATCCAGTTGCTAAAGAGTTTTCAACAACAGTAATTGATTTCCTCTTGCATTCAACTATGCCAAACAGTAATTTTCAGATAGTAAATCCTGGGTGTCTTACCTTGGCCCCACTGAAGGTAAGGCAAAATTTAGCATACATTTCATGGAGTACGCCAAAAAGTACAACAGCTTTACAGGGCAAAGCTTAAAACATTCACAGCAACACATCATCCTTTCACTACAAAGCAAAAGTCTGTTCATTGACAACCGCAAACTGCAATTACACCGCAAATTGCAATTATGTTCACAAATCTAATTTAACACCAGCTCAGCTTTTGATCACAACATATGGCTTGACTCTACTGCTTGCACATGTAACTCTAGTCACAAAAATATTTTGGAAAAACGTATCCATCTGTAACATATGGAATTAATCCTGTCACTTATGCTGGTTTTGTCATCATAACAACATTACAACATTGCAGGGGGGTGGGGTGGTGAAATCACTAAGCACCACAGAATCTGGCTTTTTTTTTTTTACTAACAGGACACAGGAAACAACATTCTTATATCTCATAAGAAAAACATTTCCTGAGCTTCACCTATTACACCAGAAAAAGGTTTTGAGATACATGGATATGAAAGGAGAAGAAAAGGAATAGAAAGGCTAGAAAAAAAGTACCTCAGTTTAATTTGGCAAGGTACTTAACATATTTGCAATGAGATCATTCATATAGAATCAATTTGTGTAATTTACTCACAAAACATTTTCTCCTCCTAAAGGTTTAAGCTCATAGGTTAGGCTATTTTCTACAACTCCTCACTTGCAAGTAAATTAATACAAAAGATCCTTTTTAGCTTTTGCAACTGGAGGGGAAAGGACCCTGAAAAGAACCTAAATGTGGCAAAAAACCAGCACTCAGCCACCCACCTCCCTGTTTTAAAAGAGGTCTCGCATTGGTAGCCTTGACCCTCTGACTTTCCAAACCTTCCCTGAGGATAAGCGGAAGAACCTGGCTAATTTGGAGTGTTGACCTTCCCTGCAAGTCTACTAAGAAAAAAATCTCCAGCTCCAAGCCCTACCTCAGGCTGTTGCTCCTCTTGCATCCCTGCAGTGTAGACTTATTTTCACCAACCACAAAAGAACTGCAAGAAGTAAAAGGAACAGAAGAGAATTAAAATTTAACAGCATAACCCAGAATATTTGTTTCAAAACTGGGGGGTGGGGGGGGGAGGGAGGGAAAACAGTATCTCTACAACTCTAATAAAAGTTGAAGTAATAAAAGTGATAAACTGCAGATGAGTAATGCCACCTCTTCAATTCTGCTGTTAAAAAAAACCAAAGCACCAAATGAAAAACCTAAACACCCACCACCACACACACCCCCCCGTAAGGTAAAACTACCCTGTTTCCATCAGGTTCTTGAGTTGGCTTTAAATCCAGAGCTTAGTCCTGTTCTCACACACACCGAGAATATCTTGATATATAAGGGTGGATTTCACGGGAACTCAGAATTTGCTTTTTTTGCTTAGATTCTGCCAAAATGCCTCCTTCCTCCAGATCGCTCATAAGTAATTGAAGAGACAGGATGCCTGCCAAAAAGGGTTCAGCAATAGCAAAACCCTTGCTCAACTACATTAGTAGCTCTGTCTTGTCCAAACTAACTACATCAAGACAGGTTTTAGGCAAATTTTAGGAATCATCTGTATGTCTAGGACTTCACCACTACAAGGAACAGGAAAGCAGTCACAGTCTTAACATTCAACTAAAGAGCCACATGCCTTGTTATCTTCTGCATCATGTTACCATGTATATATTTACAAATATGCCAGGGTCAGAACATCAGTAAGATCATGCCTGTATGAAAAACCCCGGGAACTGGGTTTTCAAACCCCTAGTGAATGGTTTCTGTGTCTTCATTTTAAGATTCCTTCTTCCATCACATTGTTCCAAGTCCAAAAGTTCCCCCTGAAGCTGGCAGAGCGCTGTGATTTGACTTCGATGACACTCTAAGGGGGTTGCACAGGACACTGAATGCACAACTGGTTCTCCTTCTGCTCACTGTCATTGCTACTCCACTAAAATGGAAGCACTCAAAGAACATGCCGCTACTTCACTACAGCATTTTGGGTTACCTCATTCTGACCTGTTTCACAGTAGATGTGAACAGTGTTTTATTTTGTTAGGCTGAAGAGCAGTACTGACCCACTGATTCATACAACACACTTGCAGCCCCACTCTGAGGAGCAGAGACAAGCTAGGCTCCTGTCCTACGCCCCAGTGAGGCCAGACGGAAAGCTGGTCAGCGCCTGGGTGACAGCAGATTCCAGCACATAGATGCGACAGCAAAAGACTCCCCTTCCCCAAACGCGACAGTACCCTTGAGTCTGATTAGCACTCTGCATCTTGATTTCTAACCTTTGTTTTCAAGTGTTTTTGCTTTCTAAAAATATTTCTTAAAATACGTTTCTATAAGAGCGTTCGCCTGGGCAACACAAAGCACGCAAGAGTAATTCGGACAGCTGGCACACCTCCCTCCACACAGGATTGCAGCTGCAGGCTGGGCAAGAAAACATGGAGTGGCCAAGAGCCTGGCTTCTGCACGCTCCCTTGGAGCAAAACCCTCACGAAAGCCAACAGAGCCCTGTGCTCCGAGCAGGCAACAGCTACAGCCACAGCTCCCAAGCTGCAAGGTAAATACCTTGTTAAAACAAAAACTACACGCTGCCAACAGTCCAAGAGGCTCAGTAACAAGCTATTTATTTTAGAGCATGAGAGAAGCCTGCAGAGGCAAGTACTCCATTGGTTTTGCTACAACGCATAATAGAAATTTAAGATGAGGACTGTGTCTTCCCCCTTTCCAAGGAGTCAAGTCAAGGAAACGTGGATGTCAGAGTAAGCTGAAAAGGCAGATGAAGCCGAACTGCTCTTTTCTGTTTCAGTGTTTCCCCGATTTACACACGATGTGGACAGCTCTAAACAAGCGCAGCAGAAGGAAACCCCTGCGCTGAGAACCGCAACTTGAATGGGGACAGGCCAGCCCACTGACACCTCATGCCAGCCAGCCTGCCCAGAGTCGTCTGGGGGCACTGTGGGCTTAACTGAACCCTGCATCTGTTTTTATTCTGTCCTGCCTCTCACAGACTGGTTTAACTACTTGATAACTTGTACAGTAAACCAGACAGGAGAGCAGCTTCAGGTCAAAAAACGAGCCTTTCCCCCCCACCCTACCAAGGCATTTTAAGCTCAGATGACCAAACAGCTGCAGGAACAACTGCGGCAGCAAAACTGAAGAGACAGCGTGAAGCAGAGGCGCCGAAACCAACACTGGCCTCCGAGAAAATACTTGTTCAACTACACCACCAGTCAGGGGTGTACCGATACTCTGATGCTCAGCTCTGGGCTTGGTTCTCAGTTGGTTCACGTGCAAAATAGCAGTGTTTTTCTGCCAGTGAATCAGCTGGCCCTAAATACAAAATAAAGTTCTAGGCTTGGTTAAGGCCTGATGGGGTTTGAAAACACATCTCTTATCTATGGGAGTGCTCTTAAAAATAGTAAACTGCAAGTTTCAGTTGAAGAATAGACTTCTATACAGAGGCACCGAGTTATTTTTTTCCACCAAATGACATTTTAGAAAACCTCATCCCGTTCTTACCAGTGGGTAAATCATGTATTTGATGCTGGGGAGACAGAGATCTTCTCTGAAGTGCACTCAGGTTAACTAGCACTGCTTTTTATCTGACCTGTACAACCTTTGGAGAAAGCAAGGCTGTTTCTTCAGTTTGGCTCCCAGCTCAGCCATAGTGGGCTTCCAGCTTCTGCAGGGAACCCATGGCACAATGGTCACAATGGTCAGATGAAAGGCTGGGCAGCCACATCAACGGAAAATCTGTCACTGTTTTCTTCTAAGAGACCTTGTTCTCAGGTGCTTAGACCTGCTCAAGAGCCGTTGGAGGTAAAATTTTCCACAGAGGAGACCTGTTTCTGGATATTTTTTTTTACCCCTTAAACATGCCCAGAAATTCAGGTTATTTAGTCAACATTAAGAAAATTCTTACAAGTAGTTGCTAACAGCAAACTAAAACTCAACCGAACAACTACCATGAAAATCTGCATGCATTCAAGCTCTTCCTTAATGTGAGGGACAACAGGCACAAAATACATCAATACCAAAATACAGACAAGGCTGGCTACTCAGCTAGTCAGTGTCCTTGTCAACTACTTGGGAGAAGTTTTGGGAACTAGTCCAATACCATGGACTCCAGGCTGACCTAGCTCACTCGCATGGAAAGGCCACCATCCTTGTACAGCTATGTATTCACAGAAGATATCCATATCCCATGATACTTGAAATATTAACCCTGAAAGCTCTGAGAGAGGACTGAACATACCTTGCTGTTACACAAATTAGGAACTGAAGCATATGAATCAGTACACACCCTCCCACCGTGCCCAACGCTGTTTCAGATCAAAACCTGGCAAGCATCCGGGCAACTTAAATCCAAGCATTTCCAAATTTCTTAGAGCTTGATTTTTTTTAACCTTGAAGTTTCTTTTTGTTTTTCAATAGAGCTGAACTTCCTAAAGGAATGAGACTAGGTAACAAGGCAGAGCTTACTTATCTGCACTTGCTAACCCCCAGGTGAATTTTAAACAAACTTGGCAGGGAGTTAAGAGTCTCATAGTCATTCAGAAGTGCAGTGCACAGTACTGCTCCTCTAGGAAAAAAGATTACTGAAGATTACAGGAGGTGGTGCATGTGAAAAAGAAGAGGTCAGCAGAACTCGCCAGGGAACAGAAGGAAATTCAACCTCAAGTTGTAAGGCCACAGGCAAAAGCAGCTGTCAGACAATTATTTATTGTGTCTCATAATATGTGTACCACAACATCTCATAACCTCAAATTCTTCTAATTACCATGGGATTTGGCAGGAACATGTGAAACCAATCAAATCCCTCTCCTCCAGCTACTTCAAAGGCCTGTAAGAGGCCCTCATGAGATAAATCACATACTGAAAAACTCAGATATCAGAGTGCATTTCTTTCAGATGAACTGGGAGATGCAGCTTCTAGGCACTCAAAGATCACAGATTAGAAAGTATTTCTGTTCTCTTATCTGCCAGGAGACTGTCTTAATCTGGGATTCATTCTTCCTGCTGAGAATGCCACCAAGAAAATTCCTAGAGCCAGAAGAAACAAGACGGAGCCTGACCTGGCTCCTTATGATCCAGCAAGACTGAGTTTCGCCTCTGGAATTTTCTCAAAAGGACTCCTTGATAATTGAATTCCCAATTCAATCCCCAATTCAATCAGCTTTTTCCCCAGCAAGTGGAATTCTTTTGCTTGTTTCATCTTCGCTAGCCCCAGAGGGCTTGCCATTTACTGGCTGATTAAATATTGCTCTTTATGTATACATGTATGAACAAATGAAGGCCCTTTCCCAACTCTTAAGACACCTAGGCAACCTAACAGGAATTTTTGAGACCAAAGAACAGCAAGCCTAAATTTTAGCCACTACTCACCTTACTGATAGGCACCTATTCCATTTCAAGATCTTGTCCTGGCAGCACACACAGGGCAGCCATTCACACCAACAGCACTGTGAAAAAGGGGGCTGTATGTTTCCCCCTACACTTTGAGGGTTATTCTCTTCCCCCCAACACAAGAAGTTCAGAAAGTAACCCACAGATCTTCTAGCAATGCTTACCCTGCACAGCAGCTGACAAAAGCAGAGTGAGAAAGACCTCCTTGCCATGCTATTTCACATCAGTCCTCCAGCTTGACTCATCTAAAACAGCTTCAGCAGAGCTTCCTCTTTGCCCGAGATGTGCTTGTGAACTACTGGCTCATTTTTCATACTGGGTAGTCTTAGCTGACCAAAGTGTTTTGGTTCTAGCTGCATATTTAGGCACCTGAAACTTTCTTAGGTCATGTACCTCGATGAGGTATGCTCACCCTTGACTTCAAGGGTTCTACCAAGGCAAGCTACAAGCACTAAAATATGAGCTACCATTAAAGAACTAATGCCCTGTCTCATTTTATTTCAACTAGGTGATTCAGTGAGAAAATTCAAGCACAACACAGAGGATGGACAAGCAGTTCATTAAGGTATCCTCCTACAGTAGGGCTGAATTTCTTCCTTTATTGTCTTGTCTAAATTTGCTTCCTTCAGACAGTAATTCAACTGAATCAATAAAAAAGCTTTTTTAAAAACTCTCATGCTCCTACCTATAAAACAAACTAGTCAGCTACTCTTTAAAAAGAAGATTTTTATCGAATATTTTCTTCCTTCTGAACTGTACTGAAATGCCTTCCTCAACATATTGATATTCCAACAGGGAAATAAAGTTCTCTGTAGTCTTATAATTGCTCTGTATTTTCTATGTGCTGCATGCACGTCAGAATAACTAGTAAGAAACTAGGAGCAAAAAAACTACCATAACTTGTTTCGCCTTTTATTGAAAGAGAAAGGCAACAATTTTTATGTTTGATTTGTCCCCCCCCCCAATCTAAATGCATGTACTACTGCTTTTGATACGTATAATATTCACTAGCATTGCAGAAGGTATCCACATCCCTCAGTACTCACTATTAATCCTACAGCCTCTGAGATGGGATTATATATACTTCCCTGTTTTACAAATAAGAAACCGAGGCATACAAATACTTAAATATATCTGCAAATCTGACCTCTGGTATCTAAACAAGTAGCTACTAGGCTGCTGGAGCTTTCAAAGCATTTAAATTTTGCAATGTGAATTTTCCTGTGTTTTCAATCATTGACTCTTCAGAAGAAGATATCCACCACCCCCAATCCTGCCTGGGACAACACTTCCTCACAGTAATATGCCAGCATCACTCATCTGTATTCCTCCAGAGTCACTACGGGAAAGACAAGAGGTAAGCTAAGGACCGAATCTGACTCACGAGCAAGCTGTCAAACAAGAACGTGGATGTCCTCCAGGAGCACACCTCACACAGGTCACACTGGCCTGACACACAAGCTAGAACTGACCTGTGCTGGACGTAAACCATGGGCACATGCAAATGGCTATTTCACAGAATCACTTAGGTTGGAAAAGACCTTTAAGATCATCAAGTCCAATCATCACCCTAACACTACCAAGTCCCTAAACATCACATTTACATATAATTTAAGTGACTCAACCACTTCCCTAGGAAGCCTGTGCCAAGGCTCAGTAACCCTTTAGGTGAAGAAATTTGTCCTAATATCCAGCTAAATCTCCCCTGGTATAACTTGAGAACATCTCCTCTCACCCTATCGCCTGTTACTTGGGAGAAGAGGGCAACACCTACCTGGCTACAACCTCCTTTCAGGTAGTTGTAGAGAGTGATAAGGTCTCCCCTCAGCCTCCTTTTCTCCAGACTCAACAGTCCCAGTTCCCTCAGCCACTACTCATATGACTTGCTCTCCAGAGCCTTCACCAACTTGGCTGACTTTCTCTGGACACACTCCAGCACCTCAATGTCCTCTTGTCGTGAGGGGCCCAAAACTGAACACAGTACTCAAGGTGGGGTCTCACCAGTGCCAAGTACAGGAGGACAATCACTTCCCTACTCCTGTTGGCCACAGTATTCCTGATACAGGCCAGGATGCTATTGGCCTTCTTGGCCACCTGGGCACACTGCTGGCTCATGTTTAGCCAGCTGTCTACCAGGACCCCCAGATCCTTTTCCGCCAGGCAGCTTTCCAGCCATTCTTCCCCAGGACCATAGCACTGCCTGGGATTGTTGCCACCCAAGTGCACGACCTGGCACTTGGCCTTTTTGAACATCATACCATTGGCCTCGGCCCACGGATCCAGACTGTCCAGATCCCTCCGTAGGGCCATCCCACCCTCAAGCAGATCAACACTCCTGCCCAGCTTGGTGTTGTCTGCAAACTTACTGAGGGTGCACTCGATCCCCTTGTCTTGGTCACTGGTAAAGATACTAAACAGAACTGACCCCAGTAACGAGCCCTGGGGAACACCACTTGTGACCAGCCACCAATTGGATTTAACTCCATTCACCACTGCTCTTTGGGCCCAGCCTTCTAGCCAGTTTTTTACCCAGTGAAGAGTACACCTATCCAAGCCCAGAACACCCAGTTTCTCCAGGAGAATGCTGTGGGAAACAGTGTCAAAGCCTTTACTAAAGTCCAGGTAAACAACATCCACAGCCTTTTGCTCATCCACTAAGCAGGTCACCTTGTCACAGAAGGAGATCAGGTTAGTTTCATGAACAGTCTCCTGATCCAGCCCTCTAACACCAGTATTCCCAGCCAGAACACAATCTCCATCCACTTTGCATGAGACACAGCAATAAAAAGTTATTTACATCTACATGCACCAAGTATGCCATGTTCCTTTTATCCTCTAAACCAGCAGTTTCACTAGCAACAGATTATCTGTACAGACTGCGTGCTTCAGGTTCATATTATGCACTGCATAAGCACACCTCATTTGAATGCTGCTACCCATTAACAGCACCACTTATTTTATATAAACAGAAGAGGCGTAACAATACTTCAGAGGGTACAGACAGAACTTTTCTCCCACTGACAAACCATTGCACTTATTACTCACTGTCTGGAATACCTACCAAAGTACGTTCCATGTCTAACATTTAACCTACTAAGAAGGCAAAACCAAATCAAAAGATACCCACTTATGTCTCAGCACCGTCCTCTGGAACATAAGCACAGTATTTAAGATTGACAAGGCTTTTCCCATGCTTATGCACAGAAATCCTACAAATGTTTACAAACAAACTATCATCAGCTCCAAATGGCCTCTTCTCTGTTGATAGACTGCTCATACTCAGAAGGATGCATCAGCTGAAACCTGGCTGCCAATTAATGCAACAGCTACAAATTCAGAAATTGGAATGTATTTCAAAACCATCACCAAGGTGACCTACTCTACATATTGCACGTATCTCTTTGACACAGCCCACGCCTTTGAAACTCAACTGAGCAACTGGTTCTGTGATCACAGATGGTTGTAGATTGCGGCTCTGGTTTCTCATGACTCAGAAGTTCATAAATTTCAAAACACAGATTTTTACCCTCTAAGCATCAATGAGCTGTTCCTGCAACGTGAACCGCCATGCTGATGTATGCAGCCTAAACTCAGGTACCCGCACGCTGGAACCAACATCCATTTGCGTGCGCTGGGAGCGAAAGTCAGACAACTAAATTAATTATGTGTGAAAGGAGGTATTGGAACATGAGAATATCTGGTCTGGGACACTGATGCACTGAAAACACGTTGATCTTTATCAGTGAAAGACAAGAAGGCATTGTCATATATGTTGTGTGTTAATAGCAATAATTTCTATTAAATTAGCTAGGGCTACTAGACAAAATGAGTAAGTATGAGGTGAATCAGGCTGCTAACACAGAGCAGAACTGAGAACAAACAATAGGCCAAATCCTTACTGTTTTAAGAGGCTATAAAGAGGTTGCTAAATTTAGAAACATGGGACAGAAAGACCAAAGTGAGATGGCGCAAGCCTGGCCAGCCACTCAGAAACTCACACTGTCTTAGAACCTACATACCTACCCAAGTCACTTTTCTATTTTATTCCAGTATGAATCATGTGAATTCAGAGAAGATGTGGAATCAAAATAATTTTATTAGACTCTCCTGCAATCAGCAGATTGGGTTAAGATATCCAGTCAGCACATCTCCTCCCCTCCAGGCCATTCAAAAGCTATGAACCAAGAACCAAGTGAGACTTCTGATTCTGAGGAACCCTCTGCAAAACACTCCCAAGCAGAGCCACGGGAAAAAAAGCACCGCTGCACGCACTTTCTATGGAGTACTACAAGACGTAAATTTTCTACTCGTTGTTCCTTACCTACAAGCAACCAGCAAAGGAGATGGATAGAGAAGTTCTGCCACGGACAACTAACTAGTGGCTTGGAAGGTATTTGACTGTGAGCCACAAAACTTCTTCTTAAACTCCACATACACATTTATTCCATGTGTCAATGGCTGTCTGCTGAGATACACAGAGGCTGGGTTTCAAGAGTACTGGCAGACACTCACATTCATTCATTTTATTCTGAACACTTTTAAATGCAATCCTTATGATGGTAAAATTGTGTTTTTGTAGCACAAAATAATTTTGCCCACCTGCAAAACCCATTATTTATCAGTGCTCTTCTGCCTGCCCCGTCCATCCTCGTCTCCAAACAGCAGTTGGGAACAAGCTGATCTACTCTTTTTCAAAATCATGAGGCGATTACAAAAGGTGAAAACATTGTTACTTGACGCGGGCCCACGTACTGGCAACAAGCAAACACACACCGCTTTACCTTGGCAGGGAAGTGAAGAAAGAGGGTCAGGTTTCAAGACAGACCTAGGAGAGACAAAACCCCAGGAAAGCAAGCTAATTCCAGCCGGCCGGCCTGCAGACACAGGAGCCCCACATTAGCACTAACCATTCAGGTCTACAGACACACTCACACTAACCAGGAAAGTAGTTTTGCTTGCAACTCCCTCCAGCTGCTGCACCGCTCATTTAATGCACAAAGCACCCTGCACCTGACAAGCTCAGCAGTTAAACAAAAAGATCTTCCCTCAAAAGATCATCTTCATTTCCATTCCTACCTGCTGCCCTGCAAAGAAATGAGAAAGCCCTCAACAATTCCCGATCCTGGTGGCTCGCACACAGGCCTTCTTTATCGGTTACCCTGTCACTAGCTGTCTCGCTGTCCTTCTAAAAGATGGCTCCTGGTTGTGCAAGGTGCGAGATACACATCATGAGGTAAGATCAGGATCTCCAGAGGTATTGCACAGGTGGCTGGAGACCTTTTTTTCCAACTCCATCAGCACTCCTGTTGCTGTTCAGCTGCGCTGCAGGCTCTTACTGCCTCTCACAAGCGTGCACACCCTTCCTGCACAGACACACAGACCTCTCAACACAGGTGCGCCACGTTGCACTGTCCAGAGAGACGAGGTTATTTTGCAGCCAGCCTGCAGGGCTTAACCACCAGAAAACAGGAACTCCCGGAGCTCCAGCATAGTCAGCTTGATACGTGGTGTCATCAGGACACTTAAATTCATCTATGTGGAGATGCCAAGTCCCTGCATCCCTCAGTGATTTCAACAAAACTGCGTAGCATGTCAACCAAATGCATAGCGGGAAGAAAAGAAGCAGGAGGAGAAAACAGCCCCTCTTTTTTTTTTTTTTTGGTTAGAAAAAGAAGTGGAAAGGAAGAGAACTTGTCACTAAGTGCATGCATGTTTTCATACAAATCTATAAATTGCACTTAACATTCAAGTTATACGCCCCCAAGCCATTTTGCAGGTGGGAAAAAAATTCACTCCCATTTGTAGTTTGTAAGTTCAAATGCAAAACCACAGTATTAACTAATATGTTCATAGCATCTCAAGTTTGAGTGGCCATTTACAAAAATCTTCAATAATTGAAAGTCTGACCTCAGAAACGATTCACACTGAAAACCTATTTGCAAATACCCAAATACCTATCTAATAACAACCATTAACAACAGAATTTATTGATGAAATCTCGTCCTAAATCATCTACGACAGACAACTGGTGCCGCTAACCAGCCTGGACTTTCTTTCCCTGGCAGGACGAGAAGAGCTGCAGGATCCTTCCTTCCTTCCTACTGGCACTGGCTGGCGGAGCGCATGCTGCGATATCACTTCAGACAGCTCTAGTTACACACCACTCCCATTAAATCTGGAGCACACTTATCTCCAGCCTGCTCTCATTTTTTCATTTTCTAAGAATGCCCCAAATTTCCACTTTTCCCAGGCAACACATAAGGGAAAAGACGCTGCTTTCTGAAAAGTACTATTTAAAAAAAAAAAAAAAAAAGCCATCAGATGATTCTCCCACAAACAAGATGCCAATACACTGTGTTTTATTCATAGCTGTGGCGGTGGCAGCAGCAATGTTTCATCATATTTAACATATGGAAGAAAGAATGCACTGAAAAATACATGTAACTCTCCTAGCACTGAATTAAACAATATCTGAGCCTACAATTAAGACACAAGAGTGCCAGACACTGTGACGGCTGACAAATTTACAATCAGCAACTCAACTTACCGAAACTTCAAAGTCTACCAAAAGCCACAAGCCACTGCCAGAACCCAGTATTTTCAACTAATGAACTCATTTAGCTTAGGATACTTAAACATACACGTTTTTCCCCTACTGTGTAAGGTCTATCCTCTGCTAAAATACAGCTGGGAAACCCCTGAAATCTGTTTGGGGTTTTTTTTTCCTTTAAGCTTTTGCTTTACTCTGTTACCTTTCCAAGAAGGGATACGTGCATTAATGAGTTGAACAGTAGGTGCACGGATACACATCTCTACAAAACAGAGAACTGAGGCCACTCCAGGCACCTTTGATATTTCTTGGTATGACTGCTACTAATGCCACCACACACACAAAGCAGCACCTAACTTTTAAAAGCCCATCCTCTCGCTTTTCCAACCCAGCAGCAACCGCTCCGCAGTTACGGCTTTCTGTAAAGTTTCACTATTCTTTCTTCCTGAAAGCTAGCCAAAAATAAAAACCTTCCTTGTACGGATACCAGCTTATGGGGATTGTCGGTAAACGTATTTTCCTCAAGAGAAAAGCACAGGCTATCCCTGGGACACGAGTTATTTTTGAGACCTAAGTTAATTAGAACTATTTTCAGAGGTGAACTCAAAATCCTGATTTCACAGGATTGCTTGCGATGCACGATGCGGACAGGCTCAAAAAGAGTCGCAGCTGTTTTGCGGCCAAAAAAAAAAAAAAAGGAAAGAAGAAAAACTGTAAGTCTTCGCTTTTCTCCTCTCCAGCTCACCTTCACAATCAAACCCACGAGCAAATCCCACGCTCTTATCACGAAACACCCAGAAAACGTTAAAATAGCCCGGAGTGCTCTGCCCACACCACGCTGCCGTCTCTGTGAATCCCGCCCCC